>UYYA01004997.1:0-39359 GCA_900624975.1 Angiostrongylus costaricensis
CTGTGTGGAGATTGCAACTTCTTCTTCGGAAAATCCATTCGCAGTAGTCGTCGGTATCCATCATAAATTAGCACAGAACGAGTTAAATACCGCCGCTTTGGCGGTATACTCACCGTAGGGTGGAAAATACTTTCGAGTGTTGTTGCACTTGACGGTATTCATAAATGAGGCAACTTTCAAGTGCAGGTCGTAACCACACGCAAACTCGAAAACATTCGGGGATGGCTGGTGCAAGACAACGAATTGAATGAATGAAATGCTGGGGTTCGTATACTTAATGAAGACATATAAATTCATTTCATTGTTGATTTTATTTTCACTTGAGCCGTCTTCAGGTCTACTTTGCGAATTCCAGCACTTATCACATTCGATTAATTTCCTCATATTCACTGTCCACGGAAATCTTCCAACTTTACGTGTGGCTTCCGATTGGTGCTTGAGGACCTTCACTTTATCTTGAATGTCGTAGAAGGCTGGTCGAGCAATTCTACCTGGAGTACTGAGGTTGCTAAGCTGACGCGTTCCCAGTTCGATTGCATAGAGTGATTTTTTTCCCAGACAAGTCTGGTACCAATTTCCTGACCCCGGAGAGATGAGAGGCTTGGTTGACCCACAGCGGAATCGAACTAGTACCATACTCATAATGACGGACATCACTACCGCCGTGCTATCCGCCCCATGAAGGCATGTAAACACAACGTATAAATACAATATTTATTAATGGCGAGGCTTTTAGAAAGTCGTATTTCGGTTTATAGATGCAATAGATGAATAATGTTAGAAAACCAGCACGGAATGTGTTAAAACGATTAGTGACTTTAGCATTGCAAACTCGATACTCGATTTTTTTGTCTTCGAAATAGGCAGCTGTGTCGTATCACACACGCTTTTGCCTTTATTTAGATTCATTTATTGGAATAAACTTTTAAGTCATCGGAAGTCTCGTCAGGCCTCCACCATTTGCGCTTGTTTTCCAATCTTTCCCAAGCGTATTAAAAATTGTTAAAAATCATGTGACTTCACAACATTGTTAAGCACTGTCCAATTACAGTCCTACGCACTGTGTTCATCCCGTCAGAGTCGTTTCCTTGGAAGTAGAAGCCGAAGCCACACACCGAACTCCACATCAGCTTCCAGGGATGAGAGATGTAAGGTAACGGAATGAAAGAAGTTCTTGAAACCGCACAATATGTCAAGGTGGGTCGTATAAATATTAAAAGACTTGCAGAAAAATTTTCGATGATGTCTTTTTAAAAAATCCAACTGTTCATTTTTAGCATTAGTGTTATCCGCACAGTCTCAACGAAATGATGTCACCCTTATCTGATCCCTTATCCTTGAAATGCTGTGGTTTCATGTGTGGACAATAACCATGCTCTGTGAAACCATGAGAGGAAGGAGAAGTAGATGGTGGACTAAATTTGGCTTTTATTCGGACCAAAAATTAAGCAAAGATGTTATAAAAACAGCGGTAGTCTCCAGTATGGTGGTCTATCCGCGGTAGTCAAAAATGCCACAAGTTTTCCAATGAGTACAGTTCACCTCACATCAGAAAATCTAAATAGACTCCTTTCTATTGGTAAACATTTGTACGAATTACAAAGAAGTATGTAAAGGGAAGTTGCTTAGCTCACCAAACTCTATTGAGATAGCTATTTAGAAGAATGTTTCGCAACCGTGACTTGCCACCACCACGCTTTTCAGCGACAACCTTGTAGCCTAAAATTTGAAAGGAATCTGAAGGAGACTCGGTTCAATCCACTGAATAGTTCACTTTGGAGCTGGACTGTATGTGTAATTCAAGATAGCATGCCTATTTAAAATAAAGCAAATTTCACTGATTGAAAAATGCTAGAGCAATCTCTCCTGAGATATTTGCAAAAATCCGGACGCGAACCCCAATCCCTTTAACGGACTGCTGATAGCACCTATAAAACACGTATGAGAGAAAAGTGAACCGAAGAGCCTGCATGTTGGAGCAGTGAACACGTTAGCTGAAGGAAAGGATGATAACTCTTTCGATCTCCATCGCAGACACCTGCGGTCCACAGTTCTGCAAATATCTCAGTATCACTGTGGTTATATTTCACATCATACCCTGCCATGAGGAAGGAATAGGTACTAAATAAAAGGCGATTGCAATCTCCACTATTATATTCTGGTTTCAATTTTTCGGTAGTTATCATGAAATTTACACAAATGATGACTTTAAAAAGTGGAAGATCGGCGAGTTTGTTATTAAGAAGATGGGTGTGGGTGGCATATTCATATCGTCGCTGAGGACGTGGAAAGACTACGAAGCCACCAGAAGCGTTCTCTCCCAAGGGTTTCTTGTGGTAAAAATGAACAGAAATGTGTTAAGGCCGATTATGGAAAAAGTGCCATTTACTGCACGAAAAACGACTTGAACACTCATAGACTGAAATCCATATGAGCTTACTATGATATTTGAATGATCCATCTTCGCAAAGAATCACACACGCTGTAACACTATGTCACGAGGTTGGCACTAGCTTATTTTTCGTGTATATGCTTTAGTAAGAATTTTCTTTCAAATATTGGACTCTTATACATCAATGAGGGGCGCCTGCCGCGCAGTGATCGCACTCGCCCTGCAACACTTATATGGGGAGAGAGATCACAAGGGATCGATCCCACGGCCGTTGGCCCACCAAGCCTTCCGTCCTTCCAGGGTCGGCAAAGTGGGAGGATGGTAACACTGTTTCGATACATCGCTAGGCTACCCTGGGTCATTGTAAAGACCAGATATGCGTTCAATCACCTCCAACAATGCTTAATGAGGTCCAATGCATGGGGCATTCCTTAGGGAATGATCAACTCCGAGAGCTTTATCTTTTTATACATCTATGCAAAGTTTATTCTAATTGAGTTGTAATATACGATTTATTCTTGACAGATTTTATATGTGAAAGATTGAGATGTCAAGACAGCAATTTCGATAAATCTAATCCTGGGAATTCAAAATTTGGGCATGCGAAGCGCAAACGACGAACGACATTAGTGGGCTCTGAGACCAAAGAAGTGTTAACGAATTGACAGTGTACCCTTTTGTTCGAGAGCTTGCAGAAAAACTCACGTGAGCACATAAACCTTTTCGGAGAATTTAAACAAAATAGAAAGTCGAACAAGCTCGACAAATGAATGCTTCCGGAATTGAACGATGATCAAAGATGTTGCCGTTTTGAGGTATCGTAGATTTTGAGAGTGCTTCTTCTGCGCAGTCAGAAAGACTTGTTTCTCAACTGTGTTGTGATCTGCGACGGGAAGTGAATTCTATACGAAAAGCGGAGAGGACAGCGAGAGCCGAAATCTTGCCAAAAAACAGTCATGGCTGCCCGCTGTTGATCTTCTTCTAGCTTGGTTTATCACAACTTCATGTACCCAAGTGAAACGATTCCGGCTAGAAGGCACTTTTAGAAAATTGGAAGAAATGCACTGGAGATTTTAATGTGTCTGCTTTGTATTCATCACCAGAAAGGGACTAATGCTTCTCAGCGATAAAGCGCGGCCGCACGTTGCACTAACGATGCTGCAGAAGTTGAAAGAGCTGTTATACGAAACTCTGCCCCATCCACCAAACTCGCTGTACTTCTCGCCTGCCAACAACGTCTTTTCTCATGCCTACTCTAAAGGCTTTTGTTTCAATGAGTGAAGTCTTTTCCAACTTGAAATATTTAAATTTGAAAATAAAGGTTGGAAACGCTTCACTCGTTTTTGAGCTAAGTAATATTTCCTTGCTTGGGGAGCCTTTTTTCCTCTGGGCTTTCGTGGCAGCGCCATGCGCTTATTCCTCCCCACGGCGTCAACATAGTCACTTGCTGGTTATAGTAAGATTTGCTGCCTTGTGAGAGGCTTTTCCAATATTAACCCTTGAACCCCCATTAGCTTTTGTTATTGACAAGAAGACATCCATCAAAAGTTTACAGTTTAGATATCATACCCGAAACAGTTTTGTGAGCTCTTGAGTGTAGGAGTGGGAACTATTTTTCCTCTATCTCAAGTACAGAATTATGGCCGGTCAAAGAGGCACGTGATAGTGAAAATCTGTACATTTATTTTTAACATTTCAATTTAAATACGTTTAAAGTGATAATTCAAAATATGTTTGCAAAATTGGTCCTATTTTGATTTCAAAGTTTGAAATCAAAACAAAGGAACATTCCACATATTATATAACACGGATTGATCCACAGTGTGATTTTTTAAATTGTTCAGCTTACAAAAGGTTGCTATGAAACTTTTATCCCGATGACGCTTCGACGTCTTCCTCATCCTCAGAGCCGATGATCCGAGTCGATGGTCCACAGTCGTTTGTCTTCTCGATTCAATGTGGTGTCTTCGTCGTCGCATCGAGACGGATCTTCTTCAGTGAAGCACCACTCAAATGAGGTAATCTCACCGGAGTATGCTATTTTATACAAGAAGATTGTTGTTGATATGATAGTCGCAAGAGCGTGGAGCGCATTGATCGGGGGTGTCCTGCAATACACATGGGATTGATCCCTGCGTCCGAAGTTCCAAGCCTTCCATCTCTCCAGGTGCAGATTGGTACCAGACTTGTCTGGGAGGATAGTAGCACTGGATCGATACATCGGCAGGCCACTGCAAGTTATTGTAAAGGCTAGGTATGGATTCAATCACCTCCAACAATGCCTAATGAAGTCGCATGCATAGCGCATCCCACAGGGATTGATCAACGCTGAAAGGTTTTGAGACGCTGAGGTTTCGTTCGTGGGAGTTGCTGAGAGGTTGTTATTTTTTTATGAAGGTCCGGTGACACCAATCGGTGTTCCAGTAAGAAAAAAAATTTACGGTTAACTCCTCCTGTTTATTACAAGTTTCTACTGTTCACTACTTAAATTATATACTCGAAAAATTTCGAAACCTCCTGTAGTACCCATTAATAAAGTCGTTTAATTTTTTCTAGAAAGGCTTTCCTCTATTATTCATTAGTCCCCAAACATCTGATGCTTCCATTTTTGCTTTCGAGCCGGCCTGAGAAATTTTTAGGGTCAACGTACCATCCAAACAATAGCTGAGGTTCAGCCGGTACACCAACATTTCTACACAGTTTGTGTCGCCATAACAAGCAGAGAGCACGTCGCAGTCGATGAGAATGCCTGAATTCCACTGGTTAAGTAGGGTTGAAAAATGTGTAGTTGTTTTATAAGCCTCGCGTCACATCTCGTAATGCTATTCGGGCAAAACGTTGCGAAATTTCCAGAAATTTACCAGTACTAGAAAACTTTTCTGATCGTTGGGCTTTGCCAAATAATCAATTCTCAATGGAGTTTCACCACATGTGGATGATAAAGAAAGAAAGTTGAATGGGAAAACATAAAGAAGAGTTAGGCAAAAGTGAATTTGTTTCAGATTGTCGTTTAACGTGGGCCCATAAAAGCATCTGCATTTTTGTAAGCCGATTTCTTTCGATTGTCACTGCTCCTTACGGAACCTTAAGCAGAACAATTTAATGCTTATTTATTCAACACAAACGTAGATGGGCGCACCTCAAATGATGTGTGGACCCTAACACTTTTTCTACGCATTTGGTCCTCTTGCCGAGTAGTTGTTTGATGTGGTCAAGCTCGTCTCACGAGTTCAGGCTTCACAAGATGTCTGTTCTTCCCTCGTCATTAAAATTTTAAACCCTGATAGTGTTCGCTTGAATTCCAAAGCAGTATCTGACAGCGCTGTTCAGCCTTCACCATAGGCGATTGCTTTTTCTTGCGGATTTGATGAGGATTGTTCGCTTGGTGACTGCCATTCTTCCAAGATGGTGGCATTTCTCACGCGCGAATGAACCGATAAGGAACAGGAACAGTGTAGGAGTTCTGTATATCTTTTTTAGGATTTAGGAGAAGCAGCAGAAAGATTCATGCCTTAAATTTTCCTTGTCACTTTGTTTCAAGACGTCGGATTCTTGGAAAATTATTTTATAGGACTAGAGAAATCATCCCTACCAGCTAAACCACCTGACTCCCGTTAATCATTAAGCGTGTCGAGTGGACGTCAGTAATACTTCGCTTTCTCCCTGTCGGACGCAAGAGTAGCCCAGTGTGTTTTGCTTGCTCTAGAGACTTGTCGAACGTCCTTTCTTCCAGATATTTCTTGAAGAATCTTGACTAACGGGTTGATAGTCTTCCTGCAGCAGATTTGACATCCAGTTACTAACAGCTGTTGCTCATTTGTTGTCGCCAGTATGCATTAATTTTCTGACTCACCTTATTTTCGACATTTTGGCATACAGAACGGCATCTTTGAATTTTCATCGTTGACATGCACAAGAGCTTCGGATCCCTTTCCTCAATTGCGTGATACAAGAAACCACCAGAGTCGTTCGTTAGATTGCGCGTTCTATAACAGTGAGTGATCTTTCAACCTACTTACGTAGCGACCAGGTTTTCAACGCGTATTTCAAGGCAGGAAGAAATTGCTAATCGAAAAGCTGGACATCTAGTCGAGTGATCTTCGCTTCACAACATCTTCCATGTTCCCAAAAGCTTCCTATGCCGCTTCCTCCTTCTCAACTCTGAAGGTAAGGAGTTCGTCATGTTTATTTTCCAGCACAGTGAGATTTTACTGAAGCATTCAAAGATGTTCATTTCGCTGAGCCTGAATAGGGCACACGTGATCAGTCCGTTCCTCATGAACATCGTTGTTGTGAGATCTAGTCGAAGACCAACCTTTCGACAAACGTTATCAAAGTCGGTAACCATTCGTTCCGCCTGGCTAATGCTTACTGTTATAAGAACGATATCATTAGCGAAGTAAAAATGATGTAATAGCTGGGCATCGATTTTCACTTCCATGTTGTACCATTCCAATCTTCGCGTAAAGTTCTCGCATGTGGAAGTAAATAATTATCGCGAGACGTAACCGCCTTTGACCTCCTCTCATCTTTTCACGTCGGTATCAATACCATTGTAGAATGGTAATATTTTGATTGTAAAAATTTTAAACAGGTCAATAAAAATAATTATTTACTGAGTAGAGACAACCTGACTGTCCACGCCTTCCATGACTGCTTCGATCTCTACAGACTCAAATGCCTTCTTTAAATGGGTGAGAGTGAAGTACAGGGGTCTCCTGTACTCTCTCGACACTTCAGTGAGTCTTGTTATTTTGTGGATGTGGTCCAGAGTACTGAATCTTTTTCAAAACCCTCTTGCTCACGTGCATATCCTTGCCTCAGTGTCCTCAGGGTCGGTAGCGCTTAGATGACTCGAGTGAGAAGTTTGTGATCACCACAGAGAGTAAGCAGATTGGGCGATAGTTGCTGATTTTGTAGAAGCGACGCTTTTTAAACAATAACACAGTCTTTCTGGTCTTCCATTGAATATAAACCTTGCATTCTAACAAGTATCGTGACAAAGCCGAACCAGCGTGTTTATGGGGACTAGCGTAAGGTTCTTCAGGTGTTCAGGTCCTATCCTGCCTCGAGATGGTGCTGTTGGATTACCCGCCGGTCAAATAGCACTCCGGATTTCGGAAGGAAGAACCGGTGGTACGACATATTCATTTTCTTTTATTTCGTATGAGGGACGAAGAATGTGGATATTAGAGAAATCCTGGTTGCAATTGTGAACGATTTTTTTCCATTGCCTTCTGGAAGCTGTAACTGTTCCGTCTGGATGTCGGAGTGTCTGGACATCATTAGTTTTATAAGTCCTTCCTATAGACACAGATTCCTAATTCCTTCCAGATTTAGGCAGCCAATATTACCCTGAGATTTTAGCAGCCTCTCCGTACTCCTCCTACCCAACGCTAGCGTATTGGTGGCTCTTTCGGAGTCAGGGGAATGAAGCCTGCTTGTTTTACTTTGTTTATATTTGATGCCCATATATAGCTTACTGAGCTCTGAACGTGGTGTCTGGCTATATTCATCGGTAGCTATCGGTTTCACCCAGAGTAGAGATGATCTTGTGTGTTGGTGACGACTCCTAACCAACCCCTTCCCAGTCCTCATTGGAGGTTTTTGGCCTAACTGACTCGTTGAGTACAATCCGCACAAATGAGAATACATCTGCGCACCCATGCAAGAATATTTGGTCACAAAGACAGAATGTATGTCTTAAATCGAAGCTGCAGAAAGAGGGAGTCCATCCTCGAACCCACATGCGTTTCAGGAAGGCATAACAAGGAAAGCATTCGGCCCGTAAGGAACCCGCTATCTGCCACCTGGAAAGGCATGGCGTTGCCTCTCGAGTGACCAGCGCGGAGATCCCATTATGAGGGATGAGGGAGATCTGTGGTCACCTACCCAGTCAATTAAATGCATATTTGTGAAAGATGGGAAGCTTTTCCCAGTTCATTGATGACAAGTTTTTTGAACTGCTGTTCTGATGCTTTCTATCAAACTTTTGCGATTTCCAAGACATTAACAAGATGGAAAGCAAAAGTACAACACATGCTGATCCTTATGTGAACACGAATTCACCTTCAGAATTGACGGAGACGATGAACAATGCAGAGAGCAGAAGTGAGGCCAGCATTGTTTGTTCCGAGAGTCTGAAACTAGAAGCAATTCCCATGTAAAAGAGATAATAGGAAATCTAAAAAATAAGAGTTAATAATAAAAATACCAGTAGTAGGAAAGGGAACAAAATAATAGAAAATCCAAACGAAACCAAACGCAAAATATACGAGCTCAGATAAATAACAACAACTTCGGATCCAAGAGCAGATTAACGTTATTCACAAAAAAGCCGTCGATGGTCTGACATTGGCTGCCTAGGTGAAAATTATGCGTTGAACGTACATAAAGAGTTTCTGCTAGTTGTTTCTCAGTAGTGTGCAAACTGATTCGAATCAAATAAATTTAAGAACTAGAAATCTAAACAACTACATTGATGCTGATATATTTGCAAAACTCCGAACAGCAGGTGTACGCGGTGGGGATCGAACACGCTATTACCCTTTCCGCGGGCTGACGCATTCACCACCACATCATGCAGGTCTTTCGTTTCGCCTTTCGCTCAGCTTGTTTTCTATTTTACTCTCAAAGGATTTATGCGCCATATGGCTGGAAGATCAATAATACCCTCAGTGAACTACGAGTCTTCTCGAAAACAGGAAAAACTGCACCGGATATGCCAGAGTTATTAGAAATAAAGAAAAGAGAAGAAAGAGGGTTAAGAAAAATGGTCTTGATTCTACGATAGCACAGGTAACACTGGTGGTATCAGCCTCTTTGGAAATTAATATTGGATTTCAACCTAAATATTTAAACTGGCATATCACAGCTGAAAACAAACTTTATTAATCGAAGTGAAAACCACTAAAACTTTTGCAAAAGAAAAACAAGTTTATTTAAAACAGCTGCAAAAAATTTTGAGCTTCTGCAAGCGATTAAGTCATTTTAGGTATTCTCAATCTCGGTTTGGTTTCTGAGGAATTTCTCGCACAGGAAGATATGTTCTTCAACTTCCCAGTTTTTTTCAAGACACTCTGAAACAGATGAGATGCTGAGTGTTTCAGCAGGCTCTCGAACAGCTGTGAGTGTGCTTGCTCCCACCAAAGCCTTCACGTCACCGTCGTCAATTATCAGAGCGTCTTCGGCATGCCTCGTCTTCAACATAGAATACAACCAGAGAATTTTTAAACAAGCGTTGTACTACGATTTCACTAACACTTTCTTGGCTTCATACCACATTCATGTCGACATACACTAGGGTCACATAATTCAGAGTTTGAATTCATAGAAGTAGATTCGTTGAAATTTCTGTTTTGAAATCTGATGATCTAGTCTTTAAGATTTGTCCGCAATACAGTTTATATGAAAGGTTTTAATAACATGGAATGGCAGTGTATTAAATGAGCTTTGCAATGACATGTAATATACGATTGATTTTTTTTGTACATTATATGGTGCTAGATGGATTCCTCTCCTGGCCAACCAAGCCGCTCATCCCTCTGGGGTTGGCAAATTGGTACAGGACTTATCTGGAAAAAAAATCACTCTCTGCAATCCAATTGAGAACGCATCAGCTCGGGTATGTCAGGACTCCAGGGAGAATTGCTCGACCAGGATTCTACGACATTTAAGATGAAATGGAAGTGCTCAAGCAGCAACCGAAGCCACACGTAGAAGTTGGAAGATCCTCATGGACAATGGGATACGAGAAAACGAATCGAATGTGAGAAGTGCTGGGATCCACACAATATACGTGAGGACAGATGAGATAAAAAAGATATAATATATGATACACAATTTCGAGAAGAAAACACCACTGGTGAAAAACAAACAAGAAAATTGAAATTGCAAACCAGATATTGATTTCCAAAAAATCTGATAAAAAATGCCGACTCTATAAAACCCTTACATAAAGACTTGCAATGAGGTGAGCAGGAAACATGCTGGTAGCGACTCAGAAAAGTCCAGCTTAACGAAATGTTGAGATAAATCGAGAAAATAATAATGCGATAACAACCGTGATGAACTGAGGTGACACAAATACTCACCACCATGGGAAAGGAATGACGACGAAAAAGGCGTGCTCCAATTTCGCTTGTCCCACTACTCCTGCACAAAACCTCAGAACACGGTTGAAGAATATCTACGGCAGATTCTTTCTCTTAGGTGCCGAGTTGTAATCAACAACATGAATAAAGGCTGTTTGGCAAGTCTTGATCACCGCCCAATTGCACTAGATATTAAAGCGCCTCATTCGGATGCCACTGTCACTTTTTCATAGAGTATTATCGAAGGAGAAACAATTATTAGAAATCAATAAAAAAAAAAAGAAAACGTAGCACCACACACACATAGGTCGAAAAGAACCCAGTTTATGGGGACAAATGTTTGAATAACATGTAATTCAAAGCGGGTTGTTTTTCAATCCGATCTATGCAGCTCAGACCTCTGAATCCCATTTTCCTAAGATTCTTCAAATCTACTTTGAAAAAATTACGCACCTGGACCGCTATAAGAAATGAATAAAAGGATAGTCTCTCGGCATTGATCAATCCCTGAGGAATGCGCCATGCATTCGACTTCACTAAGCATCTTTGGAGGTGAATGAATGCATATCTGGGCTGTCTTTACAATGACTCCCAGTGCCCTTCTGATGTATCGAGCCAGTGCTGCCATCCACCTAGACAAGTCTGGTACCAATTTCCGACCCCGAAAAGATGGAAGGCTTTGTGAGTGTGGAGCGCGGGATCGAGGCCGTGTGTATTGCACGGTGCCTCTAACCACTGCACCTAATAATTCGTGCTCCTTATAATTGCAACTGTTTACGGTATAGTACTGTGGTCCTTCGTATAAGCACAGTGTTGTCGACATTTGGAAGTGATTCGCAACTTATTCTTAGACTTTTCGCTACTTTGAAGCGTTTTATAGCTTATTTTGAGTTTGAGCCTATTTCTGTATTCATTAGACCCACCCATTCCATAGCATGACTGTGATTTATTATAATGATAAATAGTAACAGTAATGAATGTAAATAACAATAAGATGATAGCGATAGTGTAATAAATAGTGTGACAACCTAATAAATAGGCGACATCTGCTTATCAAGGAAATACTGAGTTGTTGATCAATGACCAGGTTAATAGTAATCCAGTACTAGGATTTACCTAACGGAAAAGCAAAACAGGTATGAAGATCGTTAAGGACTACTGTTTGAAAAAAAATGGAACAAAGGCGGGTGAAGTGTAACGGTTCGAGGTGCTGAAATAGAAAGGTTTTCACTGGTTTGATCTGGAACTAACTAAGCCTTCTATTCCCACTGTAGCTGGTACCAATTTTTGGAACTGAGTTGGTACCTAGAAAGGTCCCAGCATTGAAACATTGGTGGTTTGGTGTTGAAGCCCTAAATGAAAATCGTTCCAGAGCCTTAAGTTTCTGCCAGTGGCTTTTCTGTGGTTTTACATAAAAAGAAATGAGGAGGCTAAATGGTGACTGATTTCAAAGACGCTTGCGGAGAGATTTAGCTTCGAATAAATCTCAAGATTGCGGTGTCTATGAGAAACGAATTTGTTTGTGATGCCCCATTTACACTCAACGGAATAGATATCTCCGAAGACTTGAGATATGTGCATTTGGATCAGGAAATCAACATGATGAACGACTTGGATGCAAAGGTGAGTAGGAGGAAGCGAGCGGATAGGGGAGAATTTCGAAAATATTGAGGACACAATAAGAGGACTCAGAGCATTTGACTCGTGCAAACACTTTCGATTTCACGATTGTTCTTACCTAACATATGCGTCAGAAATATGGTCGCTACTTAAGCAGAATGAATGATATTCGGTGCTATCTGAAACCCTGTCGAAAAACAGAACCCATTGGGATACTCTTGCACGCGACAAGGAATGGATAAAATTTACTAGCGCCCGCTCGAGTCATTCGAACTCAACGGGACGACAAACTATACGGGCGACAAGTGAATAAGGTTTATTATAAGCTAATGCGTGTTGGCTTAATGTTCACTTTATCATCAAATGCACTCTATCAAATGTATTCTAGTGTAGTAAGTTTTAGCAAGAGAAAAGTGGAACTATGGGAAATTTTCAGTTCCGATCCAGGAACATCGTATGATGTTCCGAATCAATTGAAACGCTGTGGAAAAATAAAAGCAATCATTATCTTTCGGTCACCATTCATGCCAAAGTGGAATTCACTAAAAGCTGTCTTACTTGCTTAAAAAAGTTCACGAGAGAAAGCTTCGTTTTTGAGATAAACTGTACAATTCACAGCTTAAATTTATTCAACTACTAGGACAAAAATTGGCGCTTTTGGAATAAGACTTAAGGATGAAAAGGATAAAGCTCTCGGCGTTGATCGATCCCTGAGGTATGTGCCATGCATTCGACTTCATTAAGCATCGTTGGAGGTGATTGAATGCATATCTAGCCTTTAGAATGACTCGCGGTGGCCTACCGTTGCATCGACCCAGTGCTGCTCTCCTCCCACGCAAGTCTGGTACCAATTTGCCGACTCCGGAGGCATGGAGGGCTTAGTGGGCCGTGTGCGTGGGGATCAATTCCACGTGCCTGTCGCAGTGGTGCCTCCAACCACTGCGCCACACGCAAGTGAGTAAATTATAAGCGAGTAAATGCTAATTAAACAGTTTCTAGAAATCTTCGTAAAGACTCCATTTTTCATCACACATTGCCACTTCGTCAAAGAATGAACTCTTTGTAAGAATCTAATTGGCAGTGTTTAACGTTTTGTTTTCTGCCTTCTATAATTTTCATGGCAGGTTACTAAGCGAAATACAACCACAACGTTGCTGAGATATTTGCAAAACTCTGGACCGCAGGTGTCTATGGTGGGGAACGAACGCGCTATTATCCTTTCCGGGGAGNGTCCCCCACCATAGACACCTGCGGTCCAGAGTTTTGCTAATTGGCAGTGTCAAAACACCACAAGCACTTGACCATCCGTAAATTTGTTTGTAAAGATTCTAAACTTTCTTTGTTCTTTGTCAATCCGTTCAGAGACGGTCAATTTTGGAACACTACTCTTCGATAACGTTAACTGTTTATTTACTGCCTACTACAATTTTTCACGGCAGGGTATTATGTGAAGTGAAACCACAATGTTGCTGAGATATTTCCAAAACTCCGGGCCGCAGGTGTCTGTCGTGGAGATCGAGACCGCTATCACCCTTTCCGAGGGCTGCGTTCACCGGGGCGCGTGCAGCGTAGTCGTCGGAGGCGCTCTGTAATACGCATGGGATGGTTCCCCGCACACCCGCCCACAAAATCCTCCATCCCTTTGAGGCCGGCAATTTGATACCATACTTTGCTGGAAGGATAGCAGCGCTGGCTCGATACATCGGTAGGCCACCGTGAGTCATTGTAAAGGCCAAATATGCATTCAATCACCTCGAATGATGCTTAATGAAGTGGAATGCATGGCGCATCCCTCAAGAATTGATCAGTGCCGAAAGCTTCATCCTTTTTTTAACGTGTCCACCAGCACACTATATGGATCGTTCGTTTCACCTGTCTCTAGGCTGGTTTTCTATCTAAAAGTGCCGTCAGCAACCGCCCCTCAACGGGGTTGATATGCGGAGCAGGAATCGCCATTGAATCCAGTTAAGGTGATCACGCTAGCCCTCGGAATTAGTAACAGCGGGCCCGGTTCCCACCACAAACACCTGCGGTCTGGAGTTCTGCAGATATCCCTGCATCATTGTGGTTACTCTTCGATAGTATAATGGAAATCAACGTCGGCTAGTCTTCTCCGATTTTTATGATCTTATGTCAAAAGAATGACAGCTTCATCCTCGTTTTTTTTAAACAGTTTTTCTCCAAACTCGGTCGTCATTTTTCTTTTCGACCTCTTTTGGTTATCCTTGACCACCTTTGAAACTCTTCAATGGAACCATTTAAAAACTGTTACTCCGTAGTCAACGAGAAAGCGTGGCTTTCTTTAAGGAAAAGCTATAAAATCGTCAGGGAACGACTTAAGATGATTGAGTACAAAATGCCGCATTATTGCTATAGTGCTTTGAGAGTACAAACATGAGATGTTTGGCAGTGAAATTTTGATCAATTCAAATTTTCCTCTGCTGACGTTTCAGAAAATTCTATTAGTCTGAGAGTGATTTAAGAAGTACTAGCTTGCATTTACATTTAATGCCATTAGCCCCGGGAGCGTGGTGATAGTGATTGCGCTCATTACGCCTAAACCTTGACGCCCTAACCTGCTTAAGTACTAGTTCAACCTCGCTCACCAGTCCTCTCACCATTCCAGGGTCAGAATTTTTGCACTAGACTTGTCCGCTACAAACGAGATCATTCTAATCCAAGTGGAAACGTTCTTGAATAGTTATCTTAAAACTCCAATGAAGATCTTCTCAAACGAGCTTTTAACGATATTAATGAAGAAAACCAGGAACCCTCACACACAAACCGAACCCACGCGCTAGAAGCTGCGAAGACCATCTTGAATGGTGGATGCTACGAAGTGAATTGAATACAAAAAGTGCTGGGGTTTGCACAGGTAAGACAAGTGATAACGTGTTATTTAGTAGTAAATAAAAACAACATAAATCATTAATGTCTGGAAAACCTTCGAAGTTATACGTTCTTTTGATTTCAACACTTTTCTTCCAGCCCTAACCGTTCTTGGGTTTATTTGTTTTTTTACAGAAGGGGCTCAACAAATGGCTAACGGAATACCGAAAAGGAGAGAAAAGCTGCTGTGCTAGCTATGGAAACCAAATGACTAAAAATGTCAAAAATGTCCCTTCCCCATTTTTTGCTTCGATGTTTTCCTTTTGTTTTGAACCATACAGTCGATTTCTTGCAGGTGCTCATTTTATTCCTAATCACCACGTCAATTACTTGAATAAAGTTAGTGAAACAGCTGCCCATGGTATCCGTAATTCGCCTTCTTCATCTGCCCACCCACTGGTAGTCAGCTGATTCGAGACGTAGGCGGCACAATCCCACTTGTCATTGCAGCTGCATTCCCTTCTGGTTTCTGCTCAAGAAAAGAAAGTAAAAAGCAGAAAGAGTACCGTGTTTTCTTCCAGGATCTTTGTGAAGAATTCTAACCATAAAATCAGCGGACTTTTGATTTGTATTTGGCATGCCGTTAAAACTTTTTTGACATGCATGGACAGTTAGTTCTCGAAACCTTAACTTAGGCCACAATCTGTCGACGTCACAAATTGACATTTCAGAGGCTCTGTCTGATGTTCTGAATACAGGGTGTTACTAACATCACCATCCCTATAGAACTTTCGTTAGCGCAGAGTGATCTCCCACTCTGTCTATGTAGCATTCAGAGCACCGAAACGTAATGCAAGAGGAATTGAACAAGCGGAAAACATGAGCCTGAATTATGGCGCTATTCTAACACTTCTCGCTGATCGTCGATGCTGTTGAACACTACCCAAGCGTTTCACCTGGTAGCACTCTCGAACTACGCTGTGTGTGGCTGCTATCCTGCTGATTACTCGACCGAAACACACACAGTTGTAGCACTAAGAGATATTTCTCCCGTTGAACGTGAATGAGCTATAGATACAGCTCATTTTCCGATTCACGTTATTTTCTAAATGTTCAAGCAATAAACAATTTATTCAACGGCGCTGTCGAGAGTTATTCTTCAAGGAAATCTATTTTGAAGGCTAAGCTCAAAAAATAGACAAAAATTTAAGCACCGCCGACTCCTCTTCTATCAAATTTGGGTATCAAGAACTTCTTTGGCATGAAAACGTTGTGTGGTCGCTGTCTTCGCTTTTTGATTTAGTCATATGACACCATGTTTAAATATTGTGCTCTGCATCAAGCCTACTATGAGGAATTCAGGTGCTAATGTGTGTACTAAGAGGTTTATGCATCCGAATGACCCAGAGATTTTAGCGATTCATCTTCATTTGTCCAACGCACTGTTCTTTTTATCCAGAGTATGCGTTATTTGTTAGAGGCATCTTCAACCATTTTTAAGCAAACTTGTTGAGCTTTGTGTAGAAAAGAAAATAGGTGCTTAGGAGGCATAATTTGAGCATATTAACACCTGAGGAGCGCGTAACGCAGTGATAACTACCTCGTTCAATGAAGCCCACGAAGTCTCTCATCTATCCGGAGTCAGGAAAACGGAACTATATCTGTCCGAGAAGTATGAGACAAATTCCCTCTAATCCATCTGAAAACGCAGGACTTCAGCGAGAATCAACTCGACCAGTATTCAGTGATATTCGTGACGAAGGCGAAAAATCGTGAAGCAAATGGCCGAAGTCACATGCAAAAATTCGAGGACCTTCCTGGATGGCGAACATGTGGAAACGAATCGCATTAAAGAAGTTCTTTGGTCTTTACAATGTGAAATCGGCTCATGTAATGATATAATGAATAGTACTAATGCCCATGCACACAAGTCCGTATAAATGCATGTTTGTGCTTTCATTAACCATATATCGATCCGATACAGAAGGAAAAGGGTGGTGAGGTGACATGGGTCTCAGGACATATGCAAGATCTCTTTTAGTGCTTACAATCCGCCATTTGGCTATGGTATATGCTGGTTCGTCACGATTAACGGTTGAAGACCCCTCAGTAATTGAAATTCGTGGAGCCACTTGCTCTTATTTGCTTTGTAAATGGATCGAGGAATACTTCCTTTTACCACAATTTTCTATGAAGAAAATTAGCTTGAAAAGTGAAACGATTGTAGTTTCAGTGACGAAAAAACACATTGATTATGGGAGTTAGTTCGTAGCTTTAAATTGGTGGTTAAGATATTTTTCCACATTGGAAGTGATTCGATGCTAAGGAAAATGGCGCACTATAGCAAAGGATTCTGTCTCTTTACTTCCACAGCACTCTCTTTCATAAAGAGTTTAATCTGACAAGAACGGAACACTCAACCAGCAAAACAATTCCTCTTGCTCCTGCGTCACTGACTATTTCTAGACGTTGTAAAATACCTTAACCAAAGAAATTAATCGGTTTGTACCTTGCTGGTATCGTGTAAGGACAGCATTGCCTGACACCGCATTGAATCAACGGCAAAGGTGCTTCGCAACGAGGGAAAATTATTTGCAATGCACCATGAAAATACATTAAACACTATAAAACAGCTTTTAATCAATTAAGAACTCAGGTAGGTTTAACACTTGACGCTCATAGTTGCGTTTTTGATCACTGACAACTATTTCTCATTCATTAGAATAGTTGACTAGTTGGAAGCATGATAGACTGTCCTTTCTCACCTTGATGGCATGCCCACTTCTTAGAGAGCAGCTTCCAATTTCAAATATTTTTAAAAATACAATTTCAAAATTCTTGAGGACGGGATGAATTTTTGAAATTTGCAGGAAGACAATGGCAGCTCGTAAAATGAAAACGAAAAAAACGCGAAGAATGGGCTAAAAACCGGGCAAAATCGACCCAAACGTGCTACTTTGAACGAGATCCCGCTTGTGACGTTGTCTTCGTGTTTGAAACACAAGCTTTTACGCGAAGAATGAAAGAAATAGGTATCATGAGCTATAGAAAACAGCAATTTCATCTCACAAGAATATGCTAGGTTGCACTTTGTAGGAAAAGATCTGTAGATTATGGTGGTTCTTATCTCAGGCAGTAAATCCTGACATAGACGTGAGACATGTAGGTTTAAAGCTGCACGCTAACATCATATTCGCATTAAATGTATTGTACCCAACACATTCAGGGTACAATGTATTGATATAATATCAAAACATTTTCGAAGAAATAGAAACCATGAGCCAAAGGTCGATGAGTAGCTTTGACGGAAAGAGAACTGCTCATGTACGAATGGAGACTTGAACGAACAATAAATTCTAGAGTTTTCGCTTAAGCTCGATTTATGGTTAATGCCCCGCCCATTAACTCTGACAGGATCTCCGCCCACTATTGCACGGTCATTAATTGGAGCTACGAAAGAAGGCGCGAAGTGGAAACCTTTAATATGAGTGTGACCAATCATGTTTCGAAACCCAATATCAATTTATATGGAACGTTAAGAGAATATCACCGAGTAAAATGGCCTGCAGAGCAAAAAATTTTGCTTAAACAGAAGGGGTGAGGACGTAGTTCTGAAATTAACAGTGGAATTAAGCAATGAAGCCAATGAAAAGCTTGATTGCTTTGAAATGTTCACATTCCAGATGGTCGCGCTTTCATTGGAACTTTTTTTCTTATCACTTAAGCATTTGTTCTCGTGAGGAAAGGTCCTGTGTTCTGGTTTAATTCATCAGAACTACGCTAAACCTAGATAACTGATCTTTTCTAGGTTAAACCTAGATTGTTGATCATTTCGAGTTTCAAGATTAAGAACAAAAACATAGCTCTTAATACCAAAATGTGGAGTATTTTTGGTTATAATCACAATTTACTGCCTACTCTTTTCAACGGTACTCTTTTTAACGGCAGGGTATGTATTGCGAAATATAACTTTAATGATGCTGAGATATTTGCAAAACTCCGGACCGCAGGTGTCTGCGGTGGGGAACGAACGCGCTATTGTCCTTTCCGGTGAGTAACGCGTCCACCACCACACCATGCAGGCCCTTCGTTTCGCCTGACTCTCAGCTAGTTCTATCGATCTTTTGCCATCAGCAATCATTCTTCAGCGGATTTGATCTAGGAAGCTCAAATCGGTAACGAACACAGTTAAGCTGAGCCTGAAGTTATAATCACAATCGGTCCGGAGTTTTGCAAATATCTCAGCATCATTAAAGTTATTTTAAGTTATTTCAAGGATAACTCGAAAGACCGACTTTCTATAAACCTCGGCACGTAACATCACGGTGAGTGGCCTTTCTGTTCAATATGGCGTCTATTTGAAAGTTTGATCTTCATTAATACTTTAACCTTCTTTTCCACCGATTAATAAAAACATTCTAATATAAAATACGTCCAGGCTCTGAGGAAGGCGAAGTCGCTGAAACATCAGCCATCGATCAATAACATCAAAAACAACGACAACGACAACGAAGATCTGTACCAACCTCGCGCCAGCTTAAGAAGATCAGTTTATAAGATCACATAAATAAATATTTCAAGGATATTTGATACAGATGTCTTTAAGTGGAAAATACTCGCATAAGCTTGAAAATAGTTCAGCTATTCTAGTCAGAACTGAGACATCAATCACAAGTGGGTCTTGGTCTCTAGAAACAGGCCATTTAGCGGATCCTTAAGTGGCGTAATCTAGCTGTTCTCTATTCCTCGACATCCATGTTCAGTTGTCAACTCTTCCGAACTAATGAGGAAGCTGTCGAGCATTTCTCAATCAAGCGATCCTCCTCGAAGTCTTTTGAACGCATAGTGTCCTTAGTATGAAGTGCTGAGATACCTGCAAAACTCCGGACCACAGGTGTATGCAGTGGAGAACGAACACACGCTGTTGTCCTTACCGGGGAGCAGCGCACTTCACCACTACACCATCCGTCCTGACAGGCAAAACGAAGGACCCGGATGGTGTAGTGGTGAAGTGCGCTGATCCCCGGTAAGGACAACAGCGCGTGTTCGTTCCCCACTGCACACACCTGTGGTCCCGATTTTTGCAGGTATCTCAGCACTTCATACGAGTTATATTTCACAACATACCCTGCCATTAAGAAGAAAAAGGCAGTAAATAAAAGAGTTAAGAGTGTCCTTAGTGTTGTTAATTTGAGCTGAATCAATATCGTATTATGTAAAAACACTTTATAGATATCTACTCTCATGCGTTTTAAAACAAAAACGATCTGTTCAGAAACTACATCAGATCTAAGCATGTGGATGGTCAACATATCCACTTTTTACTTAAGAGATGCGAAAATAAACGGCTGGCAGCACGTATTAAATTCTATCCCGGTACTGTATACCGGGTATTCAGGTCAGGTCTACCCGAATTCCAATATTCATATAGCGTGGTGCTAACAAATATTTCTTGTAATATGTATAACTAGAAGGGTAAATTAAAGTGGAGAAGCTTAGGTCACAAATCAACCAATACTATCAAAAGTTATCTGTTTTGTTTGGTGAGAAAATTTATGTTTGGCATGTAGCGCTAAGGTGATGTACAGTTTACTGGCTTGTCAGACACTGCACTGCTCAAAAATTGGAGCCGTTATTGGCCCAAGTTGGACCGTCGAAAATACTGAACTCTTCAGAACGTGAATATGTCTCGTCAATTTAGTTACATTGCAAACTATTTGGTTATTTCAACTACAGCCATAGCTTAACTGGGTTCTATGCCGATTTGCGCTCCCCAGATCAACCCCGCTGACGGGTGATTGCTGTGGCAAAAAGATCGATAGAAATAGCTGAGAGACGTGCGAAACAAAGGACCCGCATGGTGTGGTGGTGAACGCGTTACTCCCCGGAAAGGATAATAGCGCGTTCGTTCCCCACCATAGACACCTGCGGTCCAGAGTTTTGCAAATATCTCAGGAACGTTGTGGTTGCATTTCGCTTAGTAACCTGCCATGAAAATTATAGAAGGCAGAAAACAAAACGTTAAACTATTTGATTACTTCATTGCAGATTTGTTACCTTTCCTCCGAGATATCTGGTCTTTAACGGCCTACAGTGAAGGTCTCCCTTCTTCCGATTCCCTCTCTAGAACGAGTCGAATTTTGCCATGAAAATTGTAAAGAGCGCTAAATTTTAGTGGATAGTGCTGAAGAATAATCTGTATTCGCTATTTTAACTCTTGCTGCATCGAAAAGCTGAAGACCTTCGAGTAAAAGAACAAGCTTTTTCAAACCAACCTTCGTTTATGACGGTCTGATTGGTTAAAATCTAATTTCTTCACTGATAAACTTATACGAGGTTGTTACGAAAACTCTCCTACATCTTTGTCTCCTTCAATTCCGTGATGATGCGAGTCAATGGCCCGCAAGTGGTCGTTGTCGCCATGTGGATTTCGTTGTCACATCGAGACGAGTCCAATGATGTGTAGCTCCGCTCGAATGAAGTGTTTTCTTATGGCGGCGCCCTTTTATGAAGGTCGATTCTTGATGATGCTCACTGCTCGCTAATAATTGCTTTTTCACCAGACAATCTATCCATCTTACAACCGTCAGTATTCGAATAGCTTGCATACAACGAACTATTTTTTTTGAAGTAAGAAAAAAGAAACGAAGTAGAAACTGATTATTCATCACCTACACCACATGTCGTCTTGTTAATCGTTGAATGAAACGAACGAATGCCAGTTATTCTTCAATTCCTCGGTGTCGCGTGAAAGAGTAGCCCAGTTGGTTCTGCTCGCTAAAGGGACTTGCTGGAATCATAATTTTCTTCAAGGATTTCCCTCAAGAACTCTGGTCATCCAGACGGTGGTCTTCCTGCAGTACCTTTGACATCCCAAAGAATCCAATCACTAACTGCTCTTGCCCATCTGTTGTCGTTAATAGACATTACATGCGCCTGCCCTTGCTTATCCTCGACAGTTTGCCGTTTAGAACAGCAGCATCTTTGATTTTTGATCGTTGACGCAGGTCGGAGCCTCGGATCTCATTCCTTACTTGTGTGAAACGGGATACTCCTAGCATCGTCCATTCGATTGCGCGTTCGCTAACGCTGAGTGATTTTTCATTCTGTTTACACAGCGACCAGGTTTCTGACGCATACATTAGGGCAAGGAAGTAGCGTTGAGTCGAAAAGGTGGGCGTAGAGTCGGGTGTTCTTTGTTCTCTACACTACATCCTCGATGCTCTTGAAAGCTCCCCAAGCCGCTCGTTTCCTTCGGCTCAGCTCTGGAGCTGAGTCGTTCAACATGTTGATTTCCCGAACCTAGATAGGTGGAGCATTCGGAGATATTCGTTCCGTTGAGCATGAGTGGGGCATACGAAACCAATCCATTCATCATAAACAACGTTTCTGTGGGATTCAGTCGAAGACCAATCTTTCCACAGGCTTTATCAAAGTCGGCAAGCATACGTTCCGCTTGGCTAATGTTTGATGTTATAAGGACGATATCATCAGCATCAGGACATCAGCAAAGCGAGGATGACGTAATTCTCAGCCGTCGATTTTCATCCAAGTTTTGTCCCATTCTACTGTTCCCATTACGTTTCCCAAGATGGCGGTGAATAGATTGGTAAAATCTAGAATAATTTATGGTGTAATTTCTTTCTTTGGTGTTTTTGTCCAACAGAGGTGTGCCGCCATCATTACCTTTTTTGTCGCCATAAGTGAAAAGCTTAGCAAAATAATCAGCGAAAAACTTATAGACCAACTCAATATTTTTGGCGAGATGGTATTGCCTCGTCTAATTTCCCCTTTAGGTTAATATGGTTGCAGATAGTATGCGGCTCACGAAGAACCCTTATATACTGAGTAGGAACGCCCTGACGGTTC
Source organism: Angiostrongylus costaricensis (assembly GCA_900624975.1). Taxonomy (NCBI): domain Eukaryota; kingdom Metazoa; phylum Nematoda; class Chromadorea; order Rhabditida; family Metastrongylidae; genus Angiostrongylus; species Angiostrongylus costaricensis. The sequence continues at coordinate 22,804 of UYYA01004997.1, forward strand.
AGGGCTTCCATAACTGCTATATAAACTGAATCAAGAGCTCTTTTTAAATCAATGGAACAGAGAGAGCGGGCACCTCCTACTTTGTGATGTTTAAATAAGTCTCGTTATCGTGTTGATGTTGTCCACAATACTAATAAATACTCTTCGAAACACTTCTTGCATCACGCCTGTCATTCGCCGTGTGTGCTGTCAGTGCTGTTTAAGATCACTTTAGTGGAAGGTTTATACAATATGCAGCAAAAACATTAGACCTTAACTTCCGACTTCGTGGAGATCACCCCTCTTAGACAATAACACAGCCTTGCTGATCTCCCATTAAATAGGAACTTTGTATTCTTACGGGTAACGTGTCGAGAGCTGAGCCAGTGTCTTGATGAGGACTGGCGGAATATTCACCAGGTGCTCACGCCTTATCTTGTTTGATTCAGGTGTTGTTCAATTCCTCACTATACCTTGATTATCCTTACCGATGTTAAGTGAAGGTTGATTTAGAAAAGTACTACTTCGCCGTATGTAAGCTAATCTAATGTCAAATGCTGAAGAAAGAATTGGCCGAAGAGTAGAAACTGTTATCGATGGGTAGTAATTATCATCAAGAACATTTCTTTGCAAATGGTATCGCCTAAGAGGTTACTTCATTCGAGAGGTACTCCACTCGTGAAGATTCGACTCGACACTACAAAGTAACTGTTCGATTTCAACAATTCTTCTTGGCTCAGAAAGCCTAATCGTAAAAGCAAACGTCGAAAAAGGAAGGCACAAATGTCATAAATAGCAAACGATCATAACGATCTCTCTCCGCTTTATTTCAAACGTGGAACAAAACATTGTGAAAAAAATATAGGAAGAATGGAATGACAACATAAAGAAGAAGGATCAAACTTAACCGGTGATTGATAATGTATAAAAGGATAAAGCTCTCGGCGTTGATCAATCCCTGAGGGATGCGCTATGCATGCATTCGACTTCATTATGTATCGTTAGAGGTGACTGGATGCATATCTGGCTTTTACAATGACTCGCGGTGGCCTACCGATGTGTCGAGCCAGTGCTGTCATCCTCCCAGACAAGCCTGGTGCCAATTTGTCGACCTCGGAGGAATGGAAGGCTTGGTGGGCCATGAGCGCGAGAATCGATTCCACGTGTGTGTCGCAGTGACGCCTCCAACCACTGCACCGCACGCGTTCTAGTAATGCATAATATCAAAAAATCCATGGCCAGTTTAGCAATTTTGACGACATGCTTGTTGTGGCTTCGGTGCTAATGCATGCCATTCCCTGTGCTTTGATCAGAAATCGTTTTCCAGATTTCTTTTTAAAAGCAGGGAACGTAGGGAAAACAGCAATATCTGAAGAAACAACGTCCACTAGTAATCTTTATGGTCTAATAAATGGTATTAGTAATGTCATCTTTGTCGAAATTTTTTATTTTAAAGCGAAATCCCTTGTTAATATACCAATGGGCAGTGTTGCGCGAAGTGGGCTTTTCTCTACAGAGAGATCTACTTAATATCGCTCTTCACATCCTACCTAAAAAGATTTTTAACAAGATTCATGTAGATAACGGATTCAGGTTGTTATATCGTAATCGAGCAGTTGGTTAGTTGATTACAAGATTTGCCGCCATCAGAGGAATCTCGGCCATCCTACAAAGATGCAAATCGCAAGGCAGCAATCATCTCTTCGATTCACAAGGACCGGCGATGGCTCGTCCATGGAAATATACTGGTACAGTTATGTCATAATTTTAGATGAAACCACACTCGAACAGCACTCAAAATGCTAATTAGGAGAGCGAAATCGAATCCACACATAAATTTGTTCATTTCTACATGGTGACCATTAGACGAAGGAATAGATGGAAGGACTACGACATGTGAAGACGAAACTTCTAAATCAGCGTTTTCCTCAAGGGCAGACAAGAGATTTCGAATAACAAGATTCGTCCAGTACTTATTGACGTTCCGGCGGTTCGGCCTTTTTTAGAGTCTTTTTGTTCATTGCATGCCCTCCAGATGATGTAGACCAGCCGCGCCTAGTCTTAAATAGGTGGGGAATATGAAGGCGAAACCCACGAATCGTGAGCCAGCGTTGAATAAATCTTGCCATTGAGAACCGCATGTCTGTTCGAGAAGAAAATCACGGTTAGTAGGGACTCGACAATGGAGGTTACTACACGAGCTTTTCGAGAATTTGAATGCATTCATTACAGAACAGACTTTTTTAGCCAACAATTTTTTACTTCTACTTGGCTTATTTCATGTCGTAAATATATGCTAAGAGCACACCATGGTAACGAGAGCTCTTAAAAGCACATTAACTAAAGAAGAATCAATTCAGTTACTTGACGTGTTCATGTTAAAACAATGCAATTGTCTGGCACGGTGACGTCAACCCATAGTAGTTAAGCTGAGGGTAATATGTATAATATTGAACAACCTAATATTTGCTTTTTCTTAAAGTACGTGCTTTCATCATTAATTTTTCTTCTAAAGTTCCTACCTTCTAAAGTTGTTTTACTACACAAAGCACTGCGTTAGCGAATGTGCAACATAGCCCATTCTTAGGGAAACTGTGGGCGCGCATTTTCGGCCGAGGCTTAAGGATCTGTGGGGTTTCCTCATTAACAAGTTCAATGCTGCTTAGGTGCTGCTTTATATACACTTAAGGAGAGCAATGTTATAGTTCCCAAAAGCCATTACCATAGGCACCCATTGATTTCAGGTCAACAGAACGAAATTTTTCACATTATGAATAGGATTCTATGCGGTCGGCAGCGATTCTTGAAAAGACGGCTGTTGTATGTCTACATATCCACTCACTTATTCAAAGTCTAAAGCTGTGGTCTCAATAGGTTTTGTCTTCTCAGTTAACGGAGCTTGTAAACGAAGGAATTATTGCTCAATATCTCGATTTATTTATATGGCACGTGTGGTGCAGTTGTTGGAGGCGCCACTGCGACAGGCATGTGAAATTGATCCCCGCGCTCATTATTCACCAAGCCTTCCATTCCTCCGTGGTCAGCAAATTGGTGCCATACTTGCCTGGGAGGCCACCACGAGTCATTGTAAAGGCCAGATATGCATTCAATCACCTCCAAACGGTACTTTATGAAGTCGAATGCATGGCGCATTCCTCAGGGATTGATCAACGTCGAGAGCTTTACTCTTTTTTTTATCTCGATTTATAAGTAGGGAATAGTTACAGTTTTATTTTAACTGTGCCTGCTATTAAAAACTCTTTTGCGGAAGACGGGAAACGATATATTACATACAATATGATAATTAAATATTATTATGTATGTCTTTCTCAGATCGCAAACTTACTTTTACCAGGAACTTTTATGGACACATCAACAGCTTATCTTCAGGAACCAGACAGATTCTAAGACATTTTCAATTTATTTCGCCCTCTTGTGACTATGGCTTGGTTTGTTTCTTGAATTGAAAATTGAACTTCTCCCAGTTTAATCACTTTTCCAATGGAGTTCTTACTTATTGTTTTTTAACAGGCTCGTTATAGTTTGATCATGGAGAAGTTCTATACAATCATTCCCGTCTCGGACACCGATATCGCCGCTGCAGAAAAAAAACGCCCGAGATTCTACCCTATGATGTTCGAGTCGCGATAGGAAACATGGAGAGAGGCGCAGCTCCAAACTCCGATAATATCAACGCCGATTCCGCTCGACGTGGAGGCCACAAATTGCACGAACTTCTCGCAATTCGCATAATATTTTATTTTAAGAAAGAAAAGTTCTAGACTAATGGAGAGTGTCGCTCGTAATCATTCTGAGCGAAAAAGGGTGAGCGAACGAATTTCCTTAACCATCGTCCAATATGTTTGTTGAATGTGCTCTACAAGAGGATTTTGTTCAAGAGGATTTTGAGTGTACCGAGGACCTTGGATGAGGCACAATCAGTTGAGTAAGAACGACTCTAACACGAAATTTGCTTGTTGGACTACATACAAACCTTTGTATGAATCATAGAAATTTTTTTGGAGCCCCTTCCTTTTTTCTAACCTTTATCGACTGCGAAAAAGCGTTGACAGCTTCAAAGCGAATGCAATCCAACCTGCGTTCGTCGACCATGGTATGGGCCCGACATGTGTACGAACACTAGCTGATTGTTATCGGAACTGCAGCACGAAGATAAAGCTTTTTCATCGCCGCATCACCATACCTATAGGAAAAGGAATTCGACAAATATCGCCGTACCTGCTTACTGCATCACAGCAGTAGACAGCGAAGCCACTCAATTGGAAAAAGAAGGGCAAACATATTGATGGAAAATTCCTCTCAAATCTTCATTTGGCGGTAGATAATGTCATCTTTTCGAGGAGTATCAATGAAACAGAGACGATACTCAGGAACTCAACAAAACGAGAAAATAGATTGAAGTGCGCATAAATCGGAAAAAGACCCAGTTCATGAAAAACCCACTGTGCGAAGGCGAAAAAATTGAACTGGATATCTCTCCGATTGCAGAGACCACCTCATACGTGTACCTTGGACCATCAATGAACATGGAGAACAACATGAAGAAAAACTAGATAGAAGAAGGAGAGCAGATTGGGTTACATTTGGGCCCCTCAAAGAAGCCACCGACCAAATGAAGGATCCGAAATTCCGTGCTCACCTTTTCGATTCAACGCTCTTCCCAGCGCTCCGTTATGCTGCAGAGACGTGGGCTGATACCACAACGACGTCAGAAAAACTTCGCTGCACCTATATAGCGCTTGAGCAATGCCGTCTGAAGTTCAACCGCCATTTACAACGACTAGTCGGAACGCGTAGCCTAACTCATCAAAACCTATCCTAGCTTCGGGACCCAGGAGAATATATACCGATTGAAAGACACAGATGGGTCAGTCGAATAAGAACAAGTAAAGAAAACAGATGTGGAGTGGGTTCCGGTGAATGCAAGCGTTCTCTTCGAAGGCTACCCAAGCGTTAGGTGTACGTGCTCGTGAGTAACATCAACGCTCCGCATTCGCAGATGGCATCATTTTTAATAATTCGGAATGGACCTTGCAGACGACACCATTCTCGAAGAGAACCACCACTGTGCGCAACGATTACGCGAGAGAGAAACGAAAAGAAACTGTGGTAGGTTTAACAATACAAGTGAAGATGAGCACCCAAGTATCTCATCAATAAGTAATAGGCTCATTTGTCTCCAGATAGACGAATTGTATGGCGTTCTTAACTAGTGTGTTAAATATCTCGAGTCGTTCTCCATCGCATCAGTTTTTCTTAATACGCTGTCCCACATGATTTAATCAGAGTTTAATCATTCTATTCGCCTCAATGAACTAATCGTTAATCGCTTCTTCTGGAGTAGGTGATGACATCGACGGTAATATTAGCGCTAAAATTGTTCGACAATATGTAACCTCTTTATTTCGCTACTAATTAAAATCACTATTCACTGCAGAGCAAAACGAAGGGAATGAGAGAACTAGCAAGTGCTGTCGGATCCCATTTCCTGTGTATATGTGTTGTAAGAAAGCAAAGGAAATGCTCTATTGAGTTGATGTAATTGGGACAAGCTGTCGGGCTAGACTATTACGTGGTCGCAGAAGGTTGCTTCTTTTCTTCGGAGTACCGGGGCCGGTACCCTGCCGCTTCAGCTTTTCTTTTCCCATTTAACACCGAGATAGACTTATAAGGACAGCACATAGTAGGTTTTCTTCATGATGATAAACTTTCGCGTAGAAATGGTAGATTCGTTTTTAGCATGGGTGACGCTGTAAGGCATGGATTCTCTACTGCACCTCACAACTAATTATCTAGATACGGAAGAAGTGAAAGTACCTCCAGAAAAAGATCTGCTAGAATGATAGAGAACAATTAATTATTCTTAATGTGATACCTCTATTATGAAAACTCCTTGCAGCTCCTGAAAGTACTACCAACCATGATGACATTGTGCGTAAGACAGCTAAAGATTTTGGAAGAAGCAATGCTGAATAAGTCTTTTTCCCGGTCTGTTACCCTTCTGAAAGATGATTTCCAAAATTATCTAAAAAACTTCATGACTACATGAAGTTTTGCATAAACCAATTATCGCTTTCATTCCGCCACCTCAACTTCAAAGCCAAATAATCGCTTCACAATAGCCAATTACAGTAAGAACGCCTATCACTTATGCTTTATACTAGTAATTTTAAGAAAAAAGCGCATTGTTACACTGTTACTTAAAAAGAATGGAAAGGACTTCTTGCATAGGTCTTGAAAGAATTTCCGTGAAAAGAATTTGTTTTTCTTGAATGCCTCTACAATAAGTGAAGTAGTAGCGCATTCTCAAATTTGTGTGCTACACTTTGGAATAGTCCTGAAAAACTCCTTTGAATGAACTCAAAAAACCTGTATTTAAAAAATGGAATGAGAGGTTCATAAAAGGACAATTTATTGCTGAAACACCCACGGTCACTAAGACTGAGCATCCCTTAAGTGGATTCATTTCAAGGGTGAAGGAATAACTCAACTCTATTTCGTATGAAATACTGAGATATTTGCAAAACTCCGGACCACAGGTGTATGCAATGCAATCAACTCTATTTCACACTAGCCTAACATGTTACTTGGACACTTAGGCCACACGGCCCTTCCTCACTGGTTGTGCGGGTCTCAGCATATTCCCAATTCATCAGAGTTTTGCTGGCTTTGTCATTGTGCCTCCCTGGAGTCCCTAGGTCGGCCTGGCCAAAGTTTGCACTGGGTCGCCACTACCACAGGCAGTTGCCTCCCTTTGGACCAAAGATTTGCCCTCTTTTTGAATTCGCTAGCTTGATACCAAGACGGTCATGGATTCTGGTATCAGTTTATTTTTAGCTGGGCATTTTGATGGAAACCCCGGACTCCTTCTCAGTTTGGGCAACTATGCTGCGAGGACGAATCCACCCGCTGTCCATCGCAAACCGGTAACACGTCCCAACCAGAATGAACCGGTAAACCGTTGTAAGGAGTCTGATTTATTACTAAAGAAATTCCAAGTGTAAACGGCTCTTGAAGTCGCTAAGATACAAAAAGTGATTGTTATCGTCCACATTTTTTCATGTTTCCTTTAACCAACTTCGTGTAAGCTCATCAATGAAAACAAACATGCTGATTAGTCACATCGAAGCTGAAGGAACGCCGGTTTTTGAAGCAACGCTGCGTTCTGTGCTAATTTATGATGGATACCGACGACTACTGCGAATGGATTTTCCGAAGAAGAAGTTGCAATCTCCACACAGTTACTATGAACAACAACTGTCCTCTATAGAAGAGCACTGCCAAGTGAGATTACTTCAATTCAGGCGGTGTTGGATTTGACTCGATGCGTTCACGAAGACCTACATTAGAAGCAGGAACAACTGTGGGCATTCGACTCGAATCAATCCGGCTCTGAAGACGGATAACGGTTCCTCGAATAAAGTTTCCATCAATCTTGTGTTACCTTATCCTTATCAATGAAAAAGTATAAATTGATAAGCCATGCCGAGTTCAAAGCAATGTTTATAAAAGATCGTTTTTATTGTTTGTCCAGAAGAAATTTCTGGGAAAAAGGAAGAAAACGTCTATGTGCCCATTCTCCTCGGTTTTGCTCAAACGCCGACATTCGTTTGCTAATAACAGAGCTAGTCATTCTTGTAAACATTATGAAATAATGTTTGCGAATTCCGGTTTTCAGAGGCAATTAAGCGTACTTTTTGATTGGATTTTGGAAATTTCACACTCAAAGATAACGCTTGTGCTAAATTTGTTTGGTTGTTGAAAAAATGGTCGAAAAACTAAGAACAAGCTATCATAGCTGGACAGGGTCGTTTCGAGTGAAGCCAAGTGCAAACTCGGTTATTCTATTGAGTTTTTAGGAGGGAGATGAATTAGGCGGCACATTCCAACGAATATGAGAGGTTCTATGGATTTCATGTCTTGTTTTTTCTACACTGGTGCAAATAACTATATAATTTGAGCGGAAAAGACAGGTAATAAAGCCAAATAGGATTCTGGTGTGCGGCGATTACGTCTTTTTCTCAGTTTAGAAGAGAAGCAGAAGAGGAGTAGTCATAGCAATATTTAAGACTCCTTGACACTCATGGAAAGAAGTAGGTCGCGAAAAGGACTTGTTATCAGATTACAAGCAATAAGGGATATATATGCAGACGGTGGAACGATCGAGTGTTCTGTTGTGGAGCTGAAGAGCTATCGCCACGCTTTGTCTGAAGACAACAATTGTTTGAAATCCCTGGCAAATTTCATAGACCTCAGATGCGGAGAGGAACCTATTTTCAAACCATTCCTTTGTTGCGAGAATACTTATATAACAAAGCCAAGAAGGGAGCCTAACTGAAATCAACAAAAGTGGAGTAAGTGGAGGAAAACTATGAATAGAGCTGTAATTTAATTCAAGCTGTCGTAAAGAAAGGAGTGACGCACTACTTGAAAACCGCCTAGAAAACATCTGTTTACAGCCGTTTCTTAATAGAAAATAACCTGTTTGCTTAACACTCCACTTAAAGTGAAGGGAAAAAGGAATTTTTTAAATTAGTACAAAGAATTACTGGAGGTGTTAAAGATATTTTGAAATCGCCAGTAAGATGACTCATGGAACCCATTAGCACATAGAAGATTTTTGCTGGTGTCTGAGAAGAGCTTTTGGTTGCTGAGACAAGGACATCTACACAAAATCAGAAAAATGAAAAGTGTTCCTTAACCAGAAAACTTTTAAAGCTCAGCTAAAAGAATAAAAGGATAACGATCTCGACGTTGATCAATCCCCCTGAAGGATGCGCCATGCATTCAACTTCATTAAGCAAAGCGTGGAGGTGATTGAAGGCATATTCGGCCTTTACAGTGAGTGACTCGCGATGGCCTGTCGTTGTATCCAGCCAGTGCTGCTATCCTCCCAGACATGTTTGGTATCAATTTGCCGAGCTCAGAGGAATGGAAGGCTTGGTGGGCCATGAGCGCGAGGATCGATGCCACATGTGCGTTGCAGAGCACCTTCGACCAGTACGCCACACACACCCTAAATTCAACTAAGTGAAGCAAAAAATACAATAAAACCAAAATAAAAATTAGGTACGGTTCCAAAAAAAGCAGAGAAAAAGAGAAGAAGATAAATTGCGGCAGTCTTGAATGATCATTTCCCATGCCATATTTTGCAGAACATGGGAATTAATTGCCGCCTAATTCAGTTTTTAATCCTTTGGTTACCACTTCTACGAAAACCTATCGTGTCGGATGGTGAGAAAAGAAGAACGTTGATGGATGGTAATTGGAAGAATTCGGCAGCAATTTCAGTCAAGAAATACTCCCAGTGGGAAAATATGCAGCTCTGAGCAAGAAGCAATATCCTGACTGACCGCCAGCATTGATCTGTTACTGAAGAACCGAGTCCTACCGGAAAAAATCAAGTTGGTTCTACTCAATACGTGACGTAGAAACAACAAATTATCAAGAAAGAAAGTTAAATACCAGTCTGATTCAAAAGTAACCTGGGTTTTGAACCATATATTTTAGACCACTATAACTAAGAATAGAGAGAACTTGAGTCGTGAAAATAAGAACCATTAATATCTGAACGTTTCGATAACAAGAAGTAATTCTGGTTTTTCCGGCGTGGCGAAAATCGTAAACTCTCAACGCGACGAATTCTTCGAAGGCCTCCTTATGGGCAACGAAAACGACAACTCCTGATTGCATTTTGGCGATGTTCATTGGAGATAGGGAAGAAAACGATTTGTCAACAGCTGACAACGTTCAGTTTAGTGGTTGGTCCGAGATAAAACTTCCAAGCGTTTTCTGATACCGAATTCCTACCAAGGAAGTATGGTGCTTACCTCTCGGTGCTCTGCGTATGGAACTATCTGCTGTAATTTTTTTCCTTACAAGACGATAATAGTAGTTACGTCCTATCTGGAAATCGACTAAATGCACTAGTTCCTGAAATGTCCGGCAGTGCACATCTGTGAGTTTCGGTGTCAAGGGGAAAGGTCCAACTCTCCAACACTGCAACGCTCCACTATATCTCGTATAACTAACGTTGAAGAAGTCGAACCAGGTGAGCAACGCCACTCTGCCATTGCTATTTGTTAAAGAGGCTTCTCGGCAGCCGATTACCTCTGTTTTAAGCTTTTGCTTTTTAAAGCTATGAATCTACTAATTGGTTAACCACACTTTACTTGTTATGTCGTCTTGGAGTGGCCAGTAGACTTGCCGCGGTGTTCGAAGTTGCAGCAACAATCATTGTCGTTCTGCTAGGACTCAAGTAGCAAGACAACAAACCCTATTCCGATGCATGAGGGTCAGCAACTATCTGTGGTGACGACTTGGGAGCGCCCTTGTCTAGTTATTTCACGTTTCCATAAAATATCACGTTCGACTAGCACTGATGAGAAGAAAAGCTAGGTTGCATCCGATGCCATTCATGAAGTCGACCACCTTCCTTGATGATGGCTGCGATGCAACGAAGGAAATGAAAGCAGTGCTGATACCCAAGCGACATCCGAATAAATTTAAGCATGGAAGCGGCCTTAGATGGTCACCTGACTGTTCTTGGTGAAAGGTTATGTGTACAATGAACGCTGTTTGTATTGGTTGTTAGGATCCATTCGGTTGCGAGCGGCGGTAAGAGCGAGAATGGCGCTTCATTCCACACCTCATTAGGAAAGAACCCGTAATTTACGAATGACTTGCAATGTAATGGGTGAATCCTAGGATTATATGGCCAAAATAAATTAGAAATGAGATACCAAAATTGAAAGAGAAGAAGGTGCGAGAATGGCGGATAGAAGAGAAGAAGAAGGGATTATTCAGAAGCACTAAGAGATCAAGAATGCAAAGGGGAATTAGAAAGTGATGGAGTGTCGGAAGAACAACAATGAGAGGGAGCGAAAAAGTATAGCTGTTAAAAGAAGGAGATGAAATGACACAATGAAAATACAAAGATGGAAAAGAATTTGGGAAGTATCGGGGAAAAGAGGGAGGCAAAATCAGTCCAAGAATAAATGAGAATAAAAACCATTGGATTACGGCCTACTGTTGCTCTCAGCAGACAGGATATTTAGGAGCTCTATGACACTTAGTCAGCAGTACCTCCCACTTTGGTACATAGTTATGGACAGTTAACGAAATTTCTCTCTAAGTTGTGAGGAACGCTGAAGTGAAAATTTTATAGTGTTTGGATTTTCTAAGTTTAAAAACAAACTGTTTAATTTTTAATTCGCTGCCTTCTAGAATATTTCATGGCAGGGTATTAGGCGAAATACAACCACAATGGTGCTGTGATATTTGCAGAACTTCGGACTGCGGGTGTCTGTGGTGGGGAATGAACCCGCTATTACGCTTTGCGGGCGCTAACGAGTTCACCACCACACCATGTGAGTCCTTCGTTTAGCCTGTCTCTCAGCTACCTTTCTATCAACCAGTTTTATCAGCAATCACCCGTCAAGGCAAGGCGAACTGTTTATTCAACAAGTCAAAAACAAAATGAGAATGGTGAAATGCTTAATATGTATTGATCTTATTCAAGTAAACGTAGTTAGAAAATCAATAGAGAGAAATCAACATCTAAATGCAGTAAAATCATTTGGTAATTAATGGAGAAGAGCAAACAAGGCGCAAAAGTAATTGCGATTCTCACCTTTTTAGCACGAGGCGGTATAACTGGTGGCTAATTCAGCGAGAAATCATCACGCAAAATTCCATTAAAATAGATGGAATCGTGGTTACAGGGTATTAACTCGCTTTTTCCGGCTGTAAGATGTTATTTTCAACGGAAATGGATCAATGATTGCACTTCTGGTATTCAACGGAACCACCGCATCTTCAGTAGCAGATGATGCTTGGCTGGTGGAAAAGAGAACCTGGGGCCTTGTCATCCGGTGCATGTAAAGCAAACGAGTGGATCGACACAGCTGACGAAAGATTTTCTTATCTAGGTCATCATGAAATTCATCCATTGGCCAATATTATGATCTGAAACGAACATAATTTACTAAGGCCATTTTCACTGTTAGGCCCTTTTAGCATTAGACCTAATAGGATTGCATATCAGTATTATCCCACCAACTATTCTACTCCAAAGTTGATCCTCAAAATACAAAGCACAAAAATGTTCCTTCGCCAAACATTTTACCCTTCCTGCGAATATATCGTTCCGCTTGCTCCGTAGTGCCGCGCGGAGTAGTTCCATTTCGATGCATCGTACTTGTTGGTTGTCCTCTGGTTGACCGCATATCTCGTGAAGTCGTTTTATAAACTTCGGCACGACTCGATGTTGAATGCAGCGGCGGAGAAGGTGGATGTCTGCTTAATCTGTCTGTTCTGTTCTGTCCGTCTGTCTGTTGTCTGCCTAAGACATTCTTTTGTCTTCGTGACAGCGTTTCCTTCACAGGTTGAAAGTAGTAAAAGTACAGATCCACTTTCTACGCCGCTGCATTCAACATCGAGTCGTGCCGAAGTTTATAGAACGAAGACGACTTCACAAGATGTGCGGTCAACCCGACTACAGCCAACAAGTACGAGGCATCGAAATGGAACCACTTTGGGCTGCACTATGAAGCAAACGGAACGATTTATTCGCAAGAAGGATGGAATGTGTGACGAACGTGCTTTATATTTGGAGGATCAACTTTGGAGCAGAATAGTTGCTGGGTAAATACTGATATGCAATTCTATTAAGTCTAATGCTAAAATGGCTTAAAGCGAAAATTTGAGAATCTGTTGAATAATCCACGTGACTCGGCTTAGACAAATCGTAGGCGAACGAACTTTGCTTGGAGTCAAAATACGTTGAGAATGCACCAAGAAAACGTAGAGTCACCGTAATTGGGGACATAACAATACATGAGAGTGCGCGTTCGCTATTAGAATTGGGCCCAAGTTTTGCACCATCACAGCCCATTTTTAAAACAAGCCTACGCAGGATCGGATGTCATCTTTATGAGCTTCAAGATCGACTCTGCTATCGGACCAACCAAGGAACATCAAACAGAGATGAAGACAAAGCGGCGACGACATTAGCACTATCTCCTTTTCGCAGAACGCTTTTTAGTCAGCAAGATCCTAACGGCGGAACCTGACACAAAATTCTGCATATTTTCGGACGGCATACTCAACATTCTTAATCACTATCGCAATAGAAGATTTATCTCTCTAACCTTACAGCCTCACAAAAATGTGCCATACGAGAAATTAGAGGATTAATAAATTCAAAGGTCATTAAGCTATCAGTTAGTGACAAGTGGGGAGAGCTTGTAGTTATTCCTGTCCAGCTAGTTGTTAAGATAACTGAGGAACACCTTAGTGATGTTACTCATTATCGCCCATCATCTAAAAGGGAATACAATCAATACCGAAAACGAAATGATCAGTGGGTCAAAGTGGCAAAGGCGGCAGGCTTAAAATCATCAGTTATTTCCCACTTTAAAGTGAATACATCAACATTCCTTGTCTTGCACTTAGTTCTTAAAACACATGAGTTGGTGTCATCTGATGACGTTACGTCAACCAATCCGTCATTGTTTAAGGTTAGACCCATCGTCAGCTGTGTAGATAGACCAACGGACAGAATAACCTGGCTTCGAAGCCTAATAATAACCGACTTGTTTAAACATATTCCAGCTTACCTCACCCACAAAAAGCTCACCAGCTCCAAATGTTCCTAGAAAGTCAACGTAACGCGTCTCCTAATAACGCGTACGTGATGAAGTTCTTCGACATTTCCGCGCTTTACATCAATGTATCAAGTGATTCCGCAATGCAAGCCATCTTCGCACTTCTTGTTGAACATGAAGGACGAATAAATATGCATGGCTGTCCATCCAGCAGCTAATGGCTCTGTCAAACGAGTGCCTAAACTGCTCGATTTTTACACGGTTTCGGAAATATTACGCGCAAATAATAGGATTGGCAGTGGGACAGCGACTGGCACCAACCCTTGCCATTGTATTTATGTCTAAGATGGAAGTCCCCGTTTTCAGTCCCCTGCCGCTACTCTGCCGCAGATATATAGATGATTGTTTTGTCACCTTCTGTACGCTGGAGGAGATGGACAAATGCTTTGAATTATTGAACGAGCAGTCTGAGCACATTAAGTTCACCCGGGAGAAACCGAGAGAAAACTGGCTTCCATTTCTTAACGTACAGATCATCTTATCAACTAGCGGTTACTTGACAAAGTGGTGCAGAAAACCAAGTAACAAAAACATCCTGGTTCATTTCGTTTCTTCTCACTCTTCACACACAAAGAGAGCGCTTGTGAGAAACATGTTTTGAACAACCACCTGTGTGTGCACAAGTAGGGAACTGAAGGAAGAATCGCACGACTTGGCTCGGGAAATAGCTATCTCCAGTGGCGAAGAAATAATAAGCTCATGTGAGAAGTTTAGAAGGAGAGCGACGCGCCCACGCGAAACACTTGGCCAAAAGAAAGTCCCATTTATGTTGCCTTTTATAAGCGACGAAGTAAGCGTGGCTATAAAACGATGCTTAAGAAGGGCAGGTCTAGAGGAATCGGTAGTGATAGTTGAAATACCACCGGCTACTCTACGTCGTCAGTTAGTTCGTAACCGCCTGTATGACCGTCTATGTGAAACGAAAAAATGCGTAATTTGCCCTTACGGCAGGGACGGTGACTGCATGAGTTCAGGTAAGATATACCTGATTTCTCGTGGTACTTACGGAGACGAACATATCGCAAAACGGACAGACTTTTATGCATCCGCATAAAAGAACACCTGCATGGCAAACGAAAATCGAGACAAGGCACGCCATAGCATACAAAAAACAACGGAGAAGATTTTGACGTAAAAGTCGCTATCCTAGCACAGGAGACCAGAACACTAACGCGCAAACTCGTCCAGGCTTTTTGGATAAAATCCAAAAATCCGGGAATGAATAGCAGTGGAGAATGCCCTGACATAACACGTGATCTAGCCTCGTATCTCAGAATTGATTTTTGATGTGGTGTGGTGCAGTAATCAACCATATGCGACTCTGAGCGGTTGTTTTTCATTTGTGGAAGACAAGGAAAAAACGGTGGATTTTTTGAGAAGCCAGTGACCGTGTAATTATTGTTAAGATTTTTATCCTTCTGTTTGTGCTGTTGAATCGTTTACTTACTTACTTGATACTTGAACGGCCCGTCCTCAATGGTTGTGCGGGCCCCAGCATAATCGCCATTTTTCGGAGATTTGCTGGTTAAGCCACTGGAATCCTGACGACAGTCTGGCCAAAGTCTGTTCTAGGTATCACCACGACAGGCAGTCGCAGCCCTTGTGGATCAGAGGGAGATTTACCACCATGCGACTTTGATAGCATGACGGTGGTGGATCCTGGTATTGGTTTACTCTCAGCTAGGCTTCGTGATGGAAACGCCGAACTCCTTCTCAGCTTGGGAGACCCTGCCGGGGAGATGAAATTCGCGGCTGTACACCTCAGTCCGACACCCAGGAACACCACCCACACCTCCCAGCCACTATGAGGCGGTAAACCGTCGGGAGGATCGTTTGACCTAGCAAATCGTTGAATGTTGAAACGTTTGACCTAGCAAATTACATATCAGCGTGCTCTTCCGGGCTCTGAAGAAGGCGATACTGCCGAAACGTCAGGTCCCGTTGTGCTGCATGTGTTCTATATGTAAGGAAGTAAACGTGTGCTGAATAACAACCTTGCGATTGCTGGAAAAAAGAGTGACGGATTTATAATCCAATGACGAGGTTAATAGAAAGTCGATCTTGGGAATTGTATAATTGGTTGCCGGAGCGTGTATGCCTAAGACCAATAGGTATGCGTTAAATTGGCGCAACAGCAACACCTAGTCCCCTACCACGACGAATGGCACCACATTGTTGGTGCGCTGCACTTCTCCAGATGGGGATTTTGGAGGCGAGATATTCAAAAGCAGCCCGTTTTAACCCGTGGGATAGATTTACTTCTAGCTGGTCTCAGGGATGGAAATTCCAAACTTTTAAAATCTTACTTTAGCGAATTTGCTGGGAGAATGCTTGGATACAACCAGAACGATGCTGAGATATTTACAAAACACCGGACAGCAGATATCTGCGGTGGGGAACGAACGCGCTATTAGTTCGAGTTTTGCAAACATCTCAGCATCATTGAAGTTATATTTCAGCATCATTAATGTTGTATTTCACATGGAACTCTACCGTGGAAAAAAAAATGGGCCAGTAGATAGAAGGTATAGACTATCCACTGTTCGTAGTCACCCTATCAGTTCGACCAATTCTGTAGGGAAGTAGTTCTAGTTTTTAAAGACCCGTGTGGCGCAATGGTCGTTAGCGCCCAGCAACACACACATGGAATTGATCCCTGTGCCCATGGCCCAACAAGCCTTCCATCCCTCCGGGGTCGCGAAATTGGTACCAGATTTTTCTGGAAGGATAGCAAAAGATTTGTGCTCAATCACCTCCAAATGATGCTTAATGAAGTCGAACGCATAGCGCTTCCCTCAGGGATTGATCGACGGTGAGAGCTTTATCCTTTATCCTTTTTAACTTGAGGTCGACAAGCAATAAGCTTTTGATGTTTTAGAAACCGTAAGC
>UYYA01004998.1:0-47407 GCA_900624975.1 Angiostrongylus costaricensis
CCTCATAGAAAGCGGTGAGTGTGCAAAGCTGTGTTCAATGTGATTGAAATCTTGGTTTAGAGTTTCTTTGTTTGGTTATGCGTCTGGCCAAGTAGATTGCTGTCAACTTGACCTTTCCAGGCTCTGAGGAAGGCGAAATCCGCCGAAACGTCAGCTCATTTGTGAATAAAGAATAATAACACCTCGCGTTTGCTCAACAAAAATACGAAGAATTACTTGACCTTAGAATATTCGCGATTATATTATTTTTGTCTCTTTAAATCCCTTTACTCATCATCTTTGATAACGTGCAATTTTCCGACAAGAAATCAATATTATCGCAAAAACAAGAATTTTATCGGGTTATATCGCTCTTGCCTGATCTGTTTTCATTCTCATTGATCAGCCTCATTATCCTCCATAATGTGATGTTGAAAAATTATTCGACGATAATATGAGAGCAACCAAAAATGTTTGATGATGAAAGAGAGGAAATATGAAACCCACTTCGTAGTATCGCCCATTCAATGGCAATCGGTCGAAGTTCTTGTCGTGGTCAAGAACCTCTTGTCAATCGACGAGTCCTGAAATTTTCGCGTTTGCTTCCATACTGAGAAACTCTTTTTTCGTAAAAGAGTTCCATGACCAAACCATTTCAATATCAGCAACGTTGGCTGTGCGACGTGTAGTCGGACATCGTCGAGCGTCGGATTTCTTTTTTATGTACCTTTTCCTTTTTTTTTCTTTTCCTACTTCTAAGTCATCATTTTATCGATACTCGGGCCGGACGTATCTGTTTTAATGGGTTTCCCAACCCAATGTTAAAAAGTCTTTAATGGATTGTTCAATACACAGCATAGCTCGTATGAAATGCTGAGATATCTGCAAAACTCCGGACCACAGGTGCATGCAGTGGGGAACGAACACGCGTTGTTGTCCTTACCGGGGAGCAGGGCACTTCACCACTACACCATCCGGACCTCCCCGGTAAGGACAACAGAGCGCGTTCGTTCCCCACTGCATACACCTGTGGTCCGGAGTTTTGCAGGTATCTCAGCACTTCATACGAGTTATATTTCACAACATACCCTGCCATTAAGAAGAAAAAGGCAGTAAATAAAAGAGTTAAGATTGTGATTATAACGTGGCCTCAGCTTAACTGGGTTCAATGCCGATGTTGGCTCCCCAGATCAATCCCGTTGACGGGTGATTGCTGATGGCAAAAAAGATCGATAGAACTAGCTGAGATACATGCAAAGCGAAGGACCCGGATGGTGTAGTGGTGAAGTGCGCTGCTCCCCGGTAAGGACAACAGCGCGTGTTCGTTTCCCACTGCATACACCTGTGGCCCGGAGTTTTGTAGATATCTCAGCATTTCATACGAGTTATATTTCCCAACATACCCTGCCATTAAGAAGAAAAAGGCAGTAAATAAAAGAGTTAACACAGCATAGCATTTCTATTCATCCATTGGACGCAACCTCGTTATTTTCTTCGTATTTTTGTTGAAATGCTCATAAATGTTGAAATGTTGGGAAACCTCATAGAAAGCGGCTCTGAAGAAGGCGAAATCCGCCGAAACGTCCGCTTAATCGTGAACAAAGAATAGTAACACCTCGCGTTTGCTCAACAAAAATACGAACAAAATCACTTGATCAATGCCGAGGTTAATAGAAAGTCGGTCGTCGCAGTTACTGCAACCTCGTTAGTTGTCGTACACGTCTGCCAACTCTTAACCGTTTCGCGGACAAAGCTGGTTTTTCGACAACTCTGACAAAGGTTCCTCCATCACTGGAGTATTTTAATCGTCAGTTGCGTACGCGACCCATTTTTAACCCTATCGCCACGAAGCTGGTTTTCGGTGATTGGCGATAATTTCGCGACCACTATTTGAAAAGTTCAGGACTTTGGAGATTTATGAAAGAGACTTGTATGAAAAGAGAACAAAGCTCTCGGTGTTGATCAAACCCTGAATGATGCGCCATGCATTCGAGTTTATTAAGCATCTTTAGAGCTAACAGAATGTAGGTACGACCTAAGTATGACCTATAGAATGACTCGCGATTGACTACCGATGTATCGAGGCAGTGTTGCTATCCTCCCAGACAGGTGCAATACCAATTTCCGGACCCCGGAGCGATTAAGCGTTTGGTAAACTAAGGGTGCGGGAACAATCCCATGTGTATTGTAGGTTGCCTCTGTCCACTGCGCTACACTCGACCATGAAACATTCTTAGCTTTACCTTTTTTTTCTATTTTCTGCCTACTATGATTTCGCGGCAGGGTACTAAGCGAAATACAACCACAAGATCGATAGAAATAGCTGAAAAACAGGCGAAACAAAGGACCCGCATGGTGTGGTGGTGAACGCGTTACTCCCCGAAAAGGATAATAGGGAGTTCGATCTCCACCACAGACACCTGCGGTCCAGAGTTTTGCAAATATCTCAGCAACGTTGCGGTTGTATTCTTAGCTTTATCGATTTAATAGCATACACAAACTCTATGAAGTGCCCACTCAGCTTTAAATAAATTCCGATTTATAGCTTTAAAAAACTCGATAGCGGGATTTAAGCTGCTTATGTATCCAACGAAAGAGCGACAGCTCCAATAAACGATACATCGATGAAGCAACAAAATGGGACAATTAAATTTCGTGGGTGCTCCAGAAAACTAGAGTTTCCTCTCGTAACCTAGTAAAACATTTGTACTGTAGGTAAAAATTTGTAGGCTCTAAATATTTTGCCACAACTGGTAAAATTCACTATAAGCTGAGATACGCCGATTTAAAGTTGAAAACGGTCCGTATTTTGGACTGGCATAACTGCTATACAGATCACCCCGTCGTGGATTTGTTGTGTCCTACGATGCGACCCAGAATTGAGTTATTCTTGTTACGTTGAGAAATTTCGAAGCAGTGAAATTCTATGGCAGAACGGCTAAAAATGTGTGCACAGCAGAAAAAGAAAGGAAGGAATCGCTAAATTTGGCACGAAAAATAGCCATTTCCAGTGGATACGAAGCAGAAGCCACTCTGGTCAGACAAAAGCATAGGGTTGTTGCCCAAAATAATGTTTCGAACCTAAGTAAGATCCCTTTTAATCCAGCTCTCATTTCAAACGAAATAAGTTACGCTATTAAAAGGTGCCTTGGAAGAAGTGGACTTGGAAGTTATGTCGCGGTTATTGACCTCCCATTCAATACACTACGCCGTCAGCCAGTTAGCAACCGCCTCTATGATCGTTTCGCAGCTCGGAAAACTGTATCTAAACTGGAAAGCTAGAATTCGTCAAAACTCTCCTCTAGGTACGCATAGGGCACAAAAGAACAACGGCGATGATTTTGAAGTGAATGCTCGGATCTTAGCGCAGGAACCAAAACATCAAAGCGCAAAACTCTTGAGGCGTTTCGGACAAATTTCAGAAATCCAAATGGAACCGGAAAGGCGAAATGCCTCACTATCACACATGATCCGGCGCCTTATTTCAAATTGATCTTCCGACCAGAGTTAGTCTCTCTCGCCATCTCATATGAACAACACGTAGGCAATCCTATTTGTAACAATACGGTGAGAAGTCTTTTTGATTAATATTGCGTTTATTTATATGTTGTATCTTCATTAATACTTTGGTCTTTCCACAGAATTTTAGACCAAAGGAAGACGAAATCGCCATCGACCAACAACACCAGCAACAACAACATCAGCGACGCCAACAACGACACCAACAACAACACCAACAGCAAACACCAACAACACCAGCAGCAACAACATCAAACAACAACAACAACACCAACAACAACAACACTACCAACAACAACAACACCAACAACAACAACTAACTGCACCAACCTCGCATCAGCTCAACAAGATCAGTTCGTAAGAACATATAAATGTATCGATTATTTATGCCGAGGCTTATTGAAAATCGATCTTTTGAGTGTATAGCAGTTATTTGGCAAACCGTCGTGCTTTTTCCAATGGCTTCCAAATTCCACTATTTTCAGCGGATCGTCTACTGTCGGTAGGGCCCATCACCGTGTTCTCCATGAAGGCTCTCATTTTCGGCACGAAGGCTTTTGAACCATTTATGCATAGTGTGTCAGGAAGCACTGATATCTGAGTTGCTTATGTGGCAAAATTCCTCAAATGGACAACATGAAACTGAAGGTTATGGTTTTCCTTCCTTGAGAGCATTATCTCAATCGGATAAAAATCAATTGTAGAATTGTTTTCAGAAAAACTATGATACGGGTAGCAAGCAACTATTATACGCTGAAAGCTCTCTGAAGAAAAAAGTAGCGATAAAAACAAATGTTTTCTTCGTACCAACTAATGGCTAATGAAAGCTCCCGATTTCCTTAGTTTTGTTGTCGATCTCATTTATTTCCAACTTCTTAGCTGCTTTCTTTTCATGGTGTGTCACTACGTATTATACGAGCTCATTATTTCTTCCATTCGATTCGTTTCCTCGCATCCACGAAACTGTTTGGATTTGCAAGTGAGTACGGCTACTGTTTGGAGATTTCGTTCTTTTTTATAGAAATCGATGAATGGTGGTAGAGAATATTCTTGTTGGAATCCTCGGAAACCTTTTTGAGCGGCCTCATGTCATCATAGGTAGTCTCCAACTTTCATGGATAAGAAGATTTTCTAAGACAAGTCTGATGCGAATTTTCAGATCCCTCAGGAGTGGAATTCCTGTTGGATATGTGGCGGTGTAGAAACTGTGACCACGCTTGAACTATTGTGCTATTGCATTACTTATCTCATTATTATTGTTAAAATATTAGTAATAAGTGTCATTATTAATACATTTTTAACCCAGAAGTTCGACTTTCTATAAACTTCAGCATAATAATCGATATGTCTGTAAATAATAGATAAATACGGGAGCGTGTGGCGCATTGGTCGGAGGCGCCGTGCAACACACACGTAGAATTGATTCCCGCGCCGTTGGCCCACCAAGCCCTTCATCCCACCGGAGTCGGCAAATTGGTACCAGACTTATCTGGGAGGATAGCAGTGCTGGCTTGATACATCGGTAGCCCACCGTGAGTCATTATTGTGAAGGCCGGATATGCATTCAATGACCTCCAAATGATGCTTAGTGAAGTAGAATGCATGGCGCATCCCTCAGGGATTGATCAACGCCAAGAGCTTTATCCTTTATTCTTTAGATCTGTAAACATATTCTTGCAAACTTCTTTTTAGTAGACGCGAGGTTGGTATAAATGTCCTCATTGTTGTTGTTCTAACAATGGGTGACGTTTCGGCAACTTCGCCTTCCTCAGAGCCTTGCCGTTGGACCACCCATGTATTTTTCACGAGGGATGATGAGTTTTCTTTGCATCGGTTAAAAAGTGCAGTTCGTAAGAACATATTTGCAGATATCACACTTTTAATCACTACGCTTCCTTCGCTTCGCGACATTTGTTACTTCGGTTAAAAATTCAGGATTGTATCTAATAGCATTTGCGCCATTGTTTCTTTTTCTCTTCAAAGGACTAGTTTTTCTCTAATACATTTATATTCTCAAGACCGACTTTTTATTACGCTCGTCATTGTTCAATAAGTTAATGCTTTCTTCTTGAGCAAACACGAGGCTGATAACAATAGAATTTATTCAAGACGGGCTGACGTTTCGTCGGTTTGTCTTCTTCAGAAGCAGGAAAGGTTTAATTGACACGCAGTGTACTTACTCGAACACGTTCGTACTTTCGAATGCGGAGGTCAGCGCTAACGTGGGGAATGGTGATCCAGGTGCACTGTACCAGATTTCTTATCAAGAGTGAAGGGACGAGCATGTTGGCGAACAGGGTAGACGCATTCGCCGTCTTTATAAAAGAGGAAATGGTTAGCAAACTTAAAGTCAAACCAAACAGTTCACTAAGCACGAAGAGCACGCGAAAGCACAACGGAGAAGTGTTTAAAGTCACTGTCCTCACCCAAGAATCTCAATCATCAGCGCGTGAAGCTCTTTAAAGTGTTTTGCGTAAACTCCAAAAATCCAAAATTGAACTGTAAGTAGAAATGCTCTATGATCATGGGTGAGCTCATCTTATACTTCAGGGTGGTTGCATGACATGAGCCAAGCACATTCCTCACTCATGTTAGACTCTGTGTGGTGTGCGGTTAGTCTCCAACAATGACTGGAAGACTTACAAAGAACAAAGAAGTCGTTGTTCAACGAAAGCACTTTATTACGAAAATGAAGTTATGTATTGAGAGTTTTCTGCTTAGGCTTTGGAAGTTTGTGTCCCATCAATAAGAAAACAGTAAAATTTATTATTGTTCGTTCCCTATTCAACAGCCACACGTAATTCATAAATATTGAAACTGCTTGTCAGATCCTATACACTTGCTCCAATTCCACACTCTCTAAGCAATTTAATACTTACTTGTCTTTTCACTTTACCATTTGTCTAAGTAGTTTCTCTATCTATCTACTGATTTCTTTAAATGGCTGGTTTTCTAAATCCTACAAGCACTATTCAACGTCCTTCACCTTCTTAACTCTTTTATTCACTGCCTCCTTCCTCTTAATGGCAGGGTATGTTGTGAAATATAATTCGTATGAAGTGCTGAGATATTTGCAAAACTCCGGACCACAGGTGTATGCAGTGGGGAACGAACACGCGCAGTTATCCTTACCGGGGAGCAGCGCACTTCACCACTACACCATCCGGGTCCTTCGCCTTGCATGTATCTCAGCTAGTTCTATCGATCTTTTTTCAATCCCGTTGGCGGGTGATTGCTGATGGCAATATTGCAAATATCTCAGCATTTCATACGAGTCCTTCTCCTCGTTAATGCTTTAAAAGACCGACTTTCTATAAACCTCGGCATGGATAGTTGATATATTTATTTACACGATTTTATAAACTGATGTTCTTTAGCTGATGCGAGGTTGGTATAAGTCTTCGTTGTCGTTGTTGTTGGTGCTGTTGGTCGATGGCTGACGTTTCGGCGACTTCGCTCGCTTTCCTCAGAGCCATGATGTTACGAGCGGGACCCTATAGTTTATAAGATTATATAAATAAATATATCCTTTCCCTTGTCTTTTATTTAAACTCCCTTGGTATTACGAGTGGGACTCGGCATGTGGACGAGAGTTCCACTCGTAACAGCACGACTCTGAGGAAGGGCGAAATCGCCGAAACGTCAGCCATCGACCAACAGTCCCTCTGAATTATCTTTTATGTTATTGTGTTTCCTTCTGTTTTTGCGAACGGATTATAATTTTGATTATTTTGATTATTTGATGCCTTGTCATGCATCGACCTAACCATAGAAAGTTTAGTTGAGGGTAGTGTATATTTTCAACAAGTGCCACACATGAATATTATTTATTATTAAAGAAACATGTGCGAAAACAAGCGCAAGGAAAAATTGGGTGAAATAACTTGGACAAAAGACCAACATGAGAGCATCGAAAGGAACTCGGAGATACGTGATATCCAATGGCATGTCTTAGTTTTAATAGGTAAGCTCATCAGATCTGAATTACACTTGCTGAGTAGTTCTTGGATTTATTACAACGCGTGCGCAAGAATAATTCAACCCTCGGCTTGTGAGTTATTACGGCAGTTATCTTGCTAAAGTTGGTATCACAGTTATAAATGTACACGTCGCAGATGAGTCTACGAAAGCCAACTAGGTGAAAGTATAACTTCGGAGGCAATCAGTTTCGATTCTATGAGCGGTGATAACACATATGGTGATAAAACAACTGAGGAAAGAAATAGTGGGGATAATATGAGAGGAGAAAGGAGGAACGGATTAAGAACTAGTGGTGTGCCGGCGACAGGTGTTAATATGAGTGGATTGAGAACCATTGGGGAAAGAATTAGTGGAGAGAATACTTGTGGTGATAAAATAAACGGCGAAAGCACTAAAGGTGAAAGTACGATCGGATTAAAAATACCTGGGACAAGAATCAACGGATGCAGTACCAACGGCGAAAGAATTATAGGTGAAAAGATTAACGGAGTTAAGATCAATGGCGACAAAACACGAGGCGAAAGTATAAGCGGAATAAACACCCACGGTGAGAGTGTTATTGGTCCAAGTACTGCCGGTGATAGAACAATGGGAGAAAACAGTAGTGGAGACAAGGTGATCGGTTGAGAGAGCGGTCCGCTGGCAAATACTAGCCAAGTGAACAGAAACGGTGACAAGACAATATCCTTCTGACGCACTTGGAACTTTTTAGCCTCGGCGATTTTACGGATACTAAAAACACTTACATTACTCGTCATCTATAAAAATTTAGCTTTTGATCTTATTTTTAATAATATAAAATCAATGTCATCGCTAATCTTATTAATGTGAGGAATTAGAACTGGTTATTCGTGAAGCTATCGAGTTGTTCAGAAATAAATGAGCGTTTCAAAATATTTATTTATTGTATGTTTATTGTATTATTTATATTTATTTGTTATTTATTGTTATTATTTATTATTGTTATTGCAAAATATTTATTGTTTTAATGTACTTTTTACCAATAAAGTACTCTTTGTAGCTTTCAGCTTTAATTAGTTGATCATGTGTTCTTTCTAACCATGTTTTCATATTTTGCAAAAAGTTAACTTTGTTTTTTTCTTTTTACCAAATCTTAGCTTTGAAATTTTAGGTGTTAAGGGCGAATTTTCGTCAAATTTCCTTTCATGGGTTCAAACTCGCTCGTAGTGCAGCAGATACGGCTGGAAATATTAACGAAGTTTAGGGTGAAGTTAGTGCAGGTGAATTAACAGTTCGACCATGGTTCCGGAAATCCCGATCTGCTGACTTCGATTTCGAAAATTGGGAAGGCCGCGGCCGTCCTAAAGAACTCAACCACGACGAATTGAAGGTGCTATTAAAAACAAATATGCGAACAACTGTTCGAGAGCTTGCTGAACAGCTTGGCGTAAGCACAAGAACAATATTCACTCACTTGAATGGCAAAGGAAAAACGAAAAACTCGACAAGTGGATGCCGCACGAAATAACAACGGTCAATAGAAAAATTCGCCGTTTTGAAGCGTCGTCTACTCTTATTCTGCACAACAAAAACGACACCTTTCCTTATCGAACTCTGGTGTGCGATGAGAAGTGGATTCGGTACGACAACCGGCTACGTTCAGGAGAATGCTTGGACTGAGATCAGGCTCCACAGCACTTCCAAAGCCAAAATGACACCAAAAAAGGCTATGGTGACTGTTTGGTTGGCCACAGCCGGGCTGATTCGTCACAGCTTTTTGAATCTGGGCGAAACGATTACGGCGGAGAAGTATTGCCAATGCACCGTAAACTCCAACCTCAACCGGCATTAGTAAGCAGAAAATGGCCAATTCTTCATAACGACAACACCCGGCTCCACGTTGCGGAACTAGCGCTGCAGAAGTTGAACAAGTTCAGCTAGGAGACTTTGCTTCACCCGCCATATTCATTAGACCTCTCGTCTACCGACTATCACTATGACTAGTGAGTGACAATGTGGATTTTCCTGTGCTGTAATCGTTTTCCTTGGGTGCTCCTATTTTGTCACTGAAGTTTCCAACAATGAATTTCAAAAAAAAATTCTTTGTGGCAAATCACTTTCGAGGATGTGTGGTTTGCTTCAAATTAATTCAAATATCATATCTGACAAAAAATGTGAAGAAAGGAGCTTCGTGCGAAAATTGTAGCTCTTTGCACTCACCGAGTGGGCGGATTTCACTCAAAGCATAGATGTGTGCAAAAGTTGAACGATTAACGGATCCACACATAATAAAAGCAATGCAATTGATGACCAATTGCCATTAAAAAACAAAATGATAAAATAGCAACACTGGAAAATTTACTAAGGCAAAGAATATTTTAGACGAGAACATCCTCCATAAAGAGTTATATTAAATGTGACAAATCTCTAAGAGTGCCCAGAAGGCCGGAAAAATTTCGCCTTCACAACTGAAAAATATTGGAGATTATTTGAAAAATAAGGGGGCGTGTAGCGCAGTGGTCGGAGACGCCCTGCAACACACAAGTGAAATAGATCCTGGCGCCCATGACCTACCAAGCCTTTCATGTCTTCGGGGTCGGCCAACTGGTACCAGCCTTGTCTACAATGATAGCAGCACTGGCTCGATACATCGGCGTGCCACTGCGAGTCATTGTAAAGGCCAGATATGCATTCAATTACCTCCAAACGATGCTAGACAATGAAGTCGAATGCATGGCGCATCCCTCAGGGATTGATCAACACTGAGAGCTTCATCCTTTTATTTTATCCACTATTTATTTGAAGAATCGCTTTTTATCATTACTCTGTTAAACGGCTTACTGAGAAAAGTATACAAGACACCAGATTTGCTGCAAACAAAAATTCCTTCCCTACTGTTCAAGTATTTATATATTAGGCTTTGGTATTTTTGCCGTCCACCATCTTTCTTACAAATGCGGGTGGCAGAGCTCCATTATGCTGAAAGCTTAATTTGTTAACAGATGAAATTAGTTGTGTTCGCCCACTCTTTTTCGATAAGGTGATGTGGATCGTCTCGCAATCGATGGATTTTCTTGAATTGTCGCAACGAGTCTGGTTTGTGGTATGGTGAATTCGGTCCGTATACTATATCCAACTGCTTTGGAGTAAGAAAGGCAAAACCTTGCCTCTCTAGATCGTCTTTCTAAAAAAACCGTGTGTGTGAAATGTGTTATACCGTTCTAGACGCCTTCTAAACTGCACCATGTCATAACCTTTTTTACTTACTGCCTACTATAATTTTTAACGGCAGTGTATCATGTGAAATACAACTAAGATAATGCTGAGATATTGGCAAAACTCCGGACCGCAGGCGTATGCGGTGGGGATCGAACGCGTTATTATTGTCCTTTCCGGGGAGTAACGCGTTCACCACCACACCATGCGGGTCCGTCGTTTCGCCTGTCTCTCAACTAGTTCTATTGTTCGGTGCCATCAGCAGCCACCTGTCAACGAGACTGATCTAGGGAGCCCAAATTGGCAACGAACCTAGTTAAGCTGAGGCTGAACTCGAAATCACAATCATAACCACTTTTATTTACTGCCTACTATAAATTTTAACGGCAGGGCATCATGTGAAATGTGGTGTGGTGGTAAACGCGTTACTTCCCGGAAAGGACAATAGCGCGTTCGTTCCCCACCGCAGACACCTGCCGTCCGGAGTTTTACAAATATCTCAGCATCATCTTAATTGTATTTCACGTGATACCCTGCCGTGAAAAATTATAGTAGGCAGTAAAAAGAAAAGTTTAGATTGTAAAAATGAATTGTATATGGCATATGACGGTCAGTGAACGATTAGTGCACGTATCAGTGATTTCAGAACCTCTTTTTCTCTCTATGCATTTTCAAATCTATATTTCTCAAGCTTCTTGCTTACTTCGAAATACTCGCGGTTCTTCGAATAAATTTTCATTCAAGTAAACTTCATAGGCCGAACTAAGAAATGCGTGGAACGAACCTGATCTAATGTGTAGGTTTTATCAAGCTTCTCAAAGGTTTCAATTTTTTGCTCTTCCATGCTGCCAAATAGTTCGCTGACGTTCTTTTTGTTTAAATGTAAAGGCACTCCATCCTTGCCGCGCATATCATGTTCATTTATTTCCCCTTTAAGCTGCTTTTCAGTCCTATCGACGGTCTCCGTCACACCTGAAAAAACTTGTTTTACTACTGAAAGCGAGAACGGAGAAAACATATTAGTTATTCGTTCTATAATCAAACGAAACAACCTTTAAAAAAACAACAGAGAGTTGAAAGAAACGAGAGTCTCCACGAATTCCCAGTGGGTTTGTTCTCGCTTTAATTTTGATTGATTTAAATTTTTAAGATTTTTGGCGAGATAGCGGAAGCTGTAAATGTAAATGGTGCATTAGAGAATACCATGTTTTGCTGTGGTTCGAAACTCCGCTTGTTCAACTGTTTTCGAAGTCTTTAAACGAAAGGTGAAAAAGTAGTTTTCATTGGTTTCTATGAAAACTCGTGTTTTCTTGGCTAGATCTGAAGGAATAGTCTTATTTCGATTAATAAACTTAATTAGGACCTGAGATATTCTGGTGTACATATGGAAGTGGCTATTATTTTCGCACCAAGTGCACATTGCACAATGCCACTTGGACCACATAAAAAACCCATACGTTTTTAGGAATTCCTTAATTTTTGTCAACACGGCTATCCTACCCGATGCCTCCATAATGAAATCGAGCCACGCTTCATAGTCGCTGTTCGGCAACTGCTTAAGTAAACGCGGTAGCGACATCGATTTTTCTGCTTCATCACCGTCTTCGTGGAGTGAAAACAACGACGGAGAAAGTACGTTGAACTGGAAATGGTATGCTGTTTTAGACACTTTTAGCCTGAAAACGTAATGAGTTCATGTTTTGAGATACTGGAAGAGAAGAGAAAACAGGGACAGATAGCTACGCAAAAAACAACATTCATTAATAAAACTGATGGCAGTAAGGATGTTATGCATATATCTAAACTCATTTTCATTTCTTCAAACATGATCCTAAATCACAGGTTGTGCGGATCCCAACACCTGCATTTCATTCGTTCCCCGTCGTCCGCCACTCATGAAGCTCTTCGGATTTGGGCCCACACGGGTTCGACCGCTGTTTCAGTGCTTTTTTTCTTTCAGGCGTTCCTACGTCTTGCAGACCGGAGTGATCTTTTCGGAGAAGCTTGATACCAAATCCCCATCCCGGAGGGATGGACACCTGGTAAACCTAGTGGTGGCGTGAACAACGCTTGTAGGATAAGCTTTATGGGAAGCAATTTTTACATCTCATGCAGTGAGAAACTGGTTACAATTTTCTTAAACCCAATAAAAGCAACTTATACTAAAAGAGTACGAAAGAAATTTTGCAAGATTATTTTAATACAAACTTTAATATATAACCATGAGATATTTGCAAAACTCCGGACCGCAGGTGTATGCGGTGGGGAACGAACACGCTATTGTCCTTTTCGGGGAGTAGCGCACTTCACCACCACACCATCCGGGTCCTTCGCCTTGCCTGTCTCTCAACTAGTTCTATTAATCTTTTGCCATCAGCAATCACCCGTCAACGGAATTGTTCTGGGGTCACAATCTTAACCCTTTTATTTACTGCTTTTTTTTCTTTTTAATGAAAGGGTATGTTGCGAAATATTACTCATATATAATGCTGAGATACTTGCAAAACTCCGGACCGCAGATTGTGATTATAACTAAGCCTCAGCTTAACTGGGTTCAATTCCGATTTGGGCTCCCCAGATCAATCCCGTTGACGGGTGATTGCTGATGGCAAAAGATCAATAGAACTAGCTGAGAGACAGGCAAAACGAGGGACCCGGATGGTGTGGTGGTGAAGTGCGCTACTCCCCGCTAAGTACAAACTTTTATTTTCAGCTCCATTGTGAAGAACTTACCAAATCGTCATCGTTCTGCTCGGGTACAACACTTAATAGTCGTGGTGAAGCCAATTTCACTGTTTTTTTGTCGAACTTCGTCACATTTTTACCGGTTGCCGCCAAAAATAACTAAAATGATATTCCAGTTAATACGAGTTGAGGCCGAAGAACACCACCGAAGTCATTCAGTTTACTTTTTATGCTATACTGGCTCCACAAGATAAGAAAAAGTTATCTTCCTCTTCATTAAGTTCGATGAGTCTGTTTACAAGCAATTTCCTCTATGTGACTATGCAAAGCACCAGTTTTCCAAAGTTGCAACCAAATGTTAAACGATGAAACGTTGAGCGTCCACCAGCCCCTTAAGTGCGCGGTATGCATTTGGATCCATTCGCAAAGCTGGAAGAAGGGTAAAGGATAAAGCAATCAGCATTGATCAATGCCTAGGCCATGTGACGAGGGCTCGACTTTATTAAGCATCGTTAAAAGTGATTGAATGCAAATCTGGCCTATACAATGACTAATGGTGGCCTAGAAATATATCAAGGGAATGTTTTTATTCTCACAAAAATGTTCGTTACCAATTTGCCGTCCCAGAAAAAAGAAAAACTTACTTATTCCGTGGTACAAGATTGAACCATCGATTAGGGGTGTATTGGAGGTTACTTTTAATACGCCACAAAAATTGTTATAAATAGGAGAAACATTCAGTTTCATAATTAATTACCTTAACCGAATCCCGAAGCAGCTTCATGGGAACGCGCATCTCGCTTCTTTTCCGGGCAGCAAGCTTCTTCTTCAATGACATAGCCAAATCTTCCATCTCCATCTGTAGTAACCACATCATATTCTAGCATGTATTAAATAAAAACTGTCAAAACAACTTAGTGTATGAAATATATGGAACAAGGTTGCTGGCTTTTTCGTTCCTGACCCAAACTTCTTCAGATGAGACAATAATTCTCGAAGTTAAACTGTAATGTACAGCCAAACGTGACTTAATTTACAGAGTGGGTCACTCGGTTTGAGGACTAATTCCATTTTCACCAAAATTTCAATTATTACACAAAGCAGTGTATGAAAACACTACCTCCGAGTAAAAGACCTATGGAAAGTGGCAAATCTTCTTACGATTCAGCATGTCAGCAAGTGTCATTAGTGAACACGCTCTCTCGCTATTTTCATTTAATTAAAACCCTTGATGTTAAAAAAGAAAGTCAGTGGATTAATGCTCAAAATAAGGCCGGTGAACGACTTAAGAGCACAAACATTGGAAAGCACCATGAGCAAAGTCTGGAACATTTCAAAAAATAGCTAAAGTGAATGTCGATCTGATAGACCCAAATCTCAAAGTTAACTCCCGCGACCGACTTTCCATTAATCCCGGCATTGATCAGGTAATTCTTCGCATTCTTGTTGAACAAACACGAGGTGTTATTTTTATTCTTTATTCACGAATAAGCTGACGTTTCGGCGGATTTCGCCTTTCTCAGAGCCTGGAAAGGTCAAGTTGACAGCAATCTATTCAGCCAAACACCTCAATAACCAAACAAAGAAAACGCCAAACCAAAATTTTCAATCACATTGAACACAGCTCTGCACACTCATTGCTTTCTATGAGTCTTCCACTGAGTATGTCGTGTGAAGATCAACCGAACAGAATTCACATGGAGACGTAATGTGCCCCTCCCATCAGAATAACAGGCTTATATACTGCCCAATATCAGGCGTGACAATGAATCATTCTTTCCTGCGGCTCATTTTCGGATTCTTGGAATTAATCCACAATGCCTCTAGAGTTTTGCGCGCTTGTGTTCTCGATTCTTGTGCGAAGATCGTGACACGTACCTCAAAATCCTCTCCGTTATGTCTTTCTTTGTTTGGTTGTAGAGGTGTTTGGCCGAATAGATTGCTGTCAACTTGACCTTTCCAGGCTCTGAGGAAGGCGAAATCCACCGAAACGTCAGCTTATTCGTGAATGAAGAATTAAAAGAACATCTCAAAGTTTAGCTGTTCGAATTTGTAGTTCTTCAAGGACGCTGGGATATAAGGAGACGTTCGACGATAGTTCAGCTACTATGCCTTCAGAAATGAATCGAAAAAAAGAATCGTGAACGAGCTCCAGCCTAAACCTCTTAAAAGCAAGCAAAATGGAAGAAGCTTGCACGAAGCGGAATGAATTTCTTTCTTTAGTTTGGTGCAAAATTTGTGAATATAGTCATTCAAGTGTTAAAATAGGTATATCAAGACTGTGCTCACTTTTTTTACTGCTAATGGCTTCCGCGGATCCATAAACTTTTCTGGAGTGTTGGCAATCATTTTGTTAAGCTTCTTCTTCAGCTGTGCTCGTTTTTCCTTCTGCATACGTGCTGTAGCACCTATAGCTCTGATTCGATGAAGGGTAGAACGCCAGCTACAACGTAGTGATTTCTTGTTTTCTATCAATTTGAATCAGCCGACTTAAGAAATAATTCAACCTTTCGTATCCTTTTTTATTTTTCAGCGTACGTACAGTTTTCGTCATCTGTCTGATGACTTTTGAAAGAATTGGTGTATCATCGTGAGATCTTAGCGTGTACGAAGATCGATTTACAATCTGAAATCGAACGTCATCGCTGATCTTAGTGCAAAAAAGTACGTTTATCCATTATTGTGTTGTAGCAAATACAGGAAATACCACTCCTAAGGGCCAAAGGCAAGTGTGGCGCAGTGGCCGGAGGCAGGAGGTGAGATTGTGCTGGGTCGCGCAGAACCAGTGAGGAGGGTCTTCCAAGTATCAAGTAAGTAAGGTAAAATGCCAATTAACTAAAATCGCTCACGTTAATGCTCCTTTTGGCTCGAGATATTCGAAATCCTCCTACCCAACTACTGTCACGATGTTGGGTGGTCTTTGCCAATTTCCGATAATGAGATTGCTTCTCTTAACAAGCACTCCATCAACGATTTTTAGGAAAATGAAAAAAATTGAAAAGCATAAAATTTCTAATGCTCTGTAAAGGTGAATGATGGATTGAAATATCTATTTGCTTCTTTAATAGAAGTTTTTTCTTTGGCTACTTTTTCATTCAAATATAAGTGACCATAGTCACTGAAGTCAATGCATAATGTCCACTTTTCCTAGCCACTTATACACTGATATCAATGCATATGGTCACAAGACGAGGTGGTAAGTCACATCAGTTGCACAAGAACGCTGTATCGATGGTCACTTCAATCATCATCTTGAGAAGAATGAAAACGCCCCTAAATTACTGCGGTACACTAAATAGGAAGAATTATGATCGAGCGGTGCATAACAAACTTGCAATAAAGTTTTTCTATCCTATTCTTCTTCATCAAATCGACTTCTTTTCGTATCGATTTTTCTGCCACAAAAATCAATAGGCGTGCTTTAAATGGAACCGTATTACGTATTTGCTTGTTCTACCGTTTCATACTTCACACGTCCAACGATATATTTCAGCACCGTGCACTTATTACGACGAAGGACACCGTTGGGTCAAAGTACCGATATTTTGCAATGATTACTACTTACTTTCTAGCATCTTCTTCGTTGAATTATCAGCTGTTTTCCTGCGCTTGATAGGTTTTGTCACATCGAGAATTTTAACAACACATCGTGCATGTTCGGGAACTGTACGAGCACGTTTCGTGCATTGATGTAAGTCGTCGATTTCATCGGAATCCAGCTGATCCAGTCTGCAATAGGAGGAAAATTGTTTACTTCCTTGTCTTTCACTTTTCTACAAAACTTCCTCCACAATGTGGATAGTCATTCTTTTACAAAGATGCTGCATTCATTGCGGGAAATAATTCTTTTTCGAACTTGAAGACAATATCTCTTTCAGCACGACATTTACACTAACAATGAGAACAAGCGAGAGCACTTAATTAGCTGGATTCGATGGATTCCAGCTCTATTACTGCTATCCTACCGGCTACATTAATTCTTTACTCTTTCAAATCTCTTCAGATAAATAAGATTTAGACTTTCAGACGGCATCACCACTGATCCATATTTTTCTTAAGTGCAATACGGCGAATGGAGTTTAAACAGAAATGTAGAAAAATCTATCCAACATGAACAGCTCTTAAAAGAAAGAACAAAACTGCAGTGCCGGCTCGAAAGACTGACTCAATATGCAGATTTTAATGATTAAGCAATTCTTCAGTGCTTGACAAAGTTTTGAAGGTGACGTTGTTCCTGAACAGAAGTTCATCACCCATGCTAAGTCACCTAAGATAAGAAGCTATTTCTATGCCTCTATCAAGCAAAATGTGTAGGCTATTCCGAAGTTTTCCACTGCACCAAAAAAATTTAAGCGGGAAGGATCTAAGAGAGGTGGACCTCTCAGTTGCGGTGAATTTACATTGTACAAGGGTATGGATCGAAAAAGAAAAATTCTTGAATAAATAGGAAAATTACAGCCAAATTGAGATTCTATGAAGGCGATCACAATTTACCGTGGAAACGGGGATATGAGAATACAAGCGAAACGTAAGATCTGAGCTAAAAACAGAATAAAAAGGGTAGCGACCTCTGGACCTTGCCGGTTCGTCTCACACGGAAGAACCGAATCTATCAACTTCCACATAAAAAAGCGCCAAGTATATTTTAGATTATAACCAGAACGATGCTATGATGTTAGAAGAATTCGGAGCCTCAGATAAGCTTCGAGCTCGCGATCAGCCATTCTGAGTGCTCACGTGTTACCCACCACTCCGACCGAGGACATTGCTTTGTGTTTCTTTCAGCCAGTTTTTTGTTGCCCTTACAATGCTACCAGCAATCACCTGTTAAACGAGAATGATCTGAAAAACACACTTCAATATTTGCCCAGTTATTCTGAAGCTACAGTAGAAATGCCATTGATCGTTGGCACCATTATATATAAAACAGGCTGAGATAAAGGTAAAGTTGGGACTCCAGTGGTACCGGGGGTAAGAGGTAAGCTCTTATAAAAGGTAGTAGCGCTTCGATCTGGCGTGGAGTACAAGTTTTGCAAGTATTTCAGCATCACAGGATTTTTATTCTGTGCTATTTATAATTGCTACTAGAAATTGAATACTGGTAATTGTAATCTTAACTCTTTTATTTACTGCCTTTTTCTTCTTAATGGCAGGGTATGTTGTGAAATATAACTCGTTTGAAATGCTGAGATATTTGCAAAACTCCGGACCACAGGTGTATGCAGTGGGGAACGAACACACGCTGTTGTCCTTACCGGGAAGCAGCGCACTTCACCACTACACCATCCGGGTCTGGTAATTGTAGCAAATGTAAATGACAAATATATAATCCTGTGAGCGAAATTGTTGCCCAACAGCCTGTGTCATTTTAATAAGTCGATAAGAAACAAGGAAAAGACTTAAGAATACTTGAATAAACGGGATAATGTGAACCATAAAACCATTAGGTCTTAAGCAGAGCGAAGAGGGTGTTTATGGCTGGAAAATTTTTTTGACTAGAAGTCACTCCATCATATTCTTACACATTGGTCAACTGTCTCCAAGAGTGCTCCATGGATTCAGTTCCATTCGTAGTATTGTACAGAATTTAATGCATATTCGGCGTTTACAGTGGTATACTGGTGTATCAAGTCATGTTTCTTATCCTCCAAGTTGCCGCCGGCGGAGAAGCGAAAAGATTCTTTTGCCACGAACGAGGGTTCTAACTGAAAATCGTGTCTGTTATAGCAAAACAACTTTTGACCACAGCGTTATACTTCCCATTGTAAAGATGTTATATTAAAAAAGGTTTGCATACCAAAACAGCATTCGACTTCAATAAGTATCGTTGGAGGTGACTGAATGCATATCTGGCCTTTACAATGGCCTCGTGGTGGCCTACCGATATATCGAGCAGGTGCTGCTATCCTCCCAAACAAGTCTGGTACCAATTTGCCGACCTCGGAGGGATGGAAAGCTTGGTGGGCCATGGGCGTCGGGATCCATTCTACGTGTGTGTCACAGTGGCACTTCCAACCACAAGTAAAATTTATTCCTCATTAACTCTATTTCACATTCATGTTCAGTTCTACGTCTTTCTTTCTATTTCTTTCCAATGATCTTTTCTTCGTAGATTTTATCATCAGTGACGATCTTCTTCGTGTACGACAACCTAAGACCGGAATTTCCGAAAATGGAATGGGAACGTGATGCCCAAAAAAAATTGAATTTGATTTCAACCATTAGTAAGGGAAAATCTCTTCCGTTTGGAAATATGACAAAATCGAAGATATTTTTATCGCCAAACATTGCAGACGATCAGGAATTTCTCATAACAATTTTTTCTTCCACTGTTTATCAAAATGATTAGTAATTCCCACAACCGACTCTCTGTTATCCTCGGCATTGATCGAGTAATACCTTATACTATTGCTGAGCAAAAAAGAGGGGTGTTGTTTTATTCTTCACCTTTTTATTTACTGCCTATTCTTTTTTAACGACAGGGTATTTGCGAAATATAACTACTATAATGCTGAGATATTTGCCAAAACTCCGGCCCACAGGTCCCGTTGACGGGTGATTGCTGATGGCAAAAGATCAATAGAACAAGCTGAGAAACAGGCAAGACGAAGGACCCACATGGTGTGATAGTGAACACGTTACTTCCCGAAAAGGACAATAGCGCGTTCGTTTTCCACCGCAGACACCTGTGGCCAGGAGTTTTGCAAATATCTCAGCATTATAGCAATTTTATTCTTTATTCAAGCGCTAGCAGACGTTTCGGCCGATTTCGCCTTTGTCAGAGCCTGGAAAGGTCAAGTTGATCGCTATCTACTCTGCCAAACAAATACAAACAAGTTCTCTAATTAATATTGCAATTAGGAACAAAACGTAAAATTTCTTCTTCAATTCGTTTCATGACACGCCCTTGTCATTTAAAAAACTGTTGCTGCCCCAGGTTTCATCCATGACTAGTCACTTTACTGAAAATTAAGAAAGGCGGTGAACGACGATGAGAGGAATACATGTGTAACTTGCACAAGTTTTGAAAACACCGGTGGTGTCTGCTTTGTCGGCATTTTAGCTTTTCTAGGGATGTAATGATGACACAGTGACTTAGTGAACTGAAGCCTTTTTCTGCAACAACGGGCGTTTTCGAGCGGATTTTACTTCAAAGGTTTACGAATTTTCACTATCTTTAATGAGCTTCCTTTTCGGCTTTGTTCCTTTCCGTTCCCCTTCCTCTCCTTCTCTCCTTCTCTCCTTTTCTCTCTCTACCCATGCCACGCTCTCTTCCTTCTTTCTTCTCTTTCTCCGCTTCTCCCCTTCTTTCTCTCTCTCTCTCCTCACTCTCACTTTCTTCAGCTCTCAGCCCGTGTTCCTGAACTTCAAATCAACATTGATCTTTCCTTGCAAGAAGACTGATTAGGCGTGAGATGTTCTTGTTGCAGCATCCGCTCTGTTTTTTTTCCTCCGTGTCCGTATGACTTTTTGTATCCATTTGAATTCAAATAAGTGACAGTTTACTTTCCTTTTCCATCGTCTTCATCTTCATGTTTTGTTTATTCTCGTTTTCTAATTCGAATGAACGCTCAATCAAGTTCCTCTGTTGATGGAAGGTGAACGTATAAATCCGTATCCGAACACGCTCACGTTATCAAAATCCCTTTCATCATATCGCTGTTAACAGTAAAAAGCATGTGATAACACTGATATCTGCACGTAGTAAATTTCTCTAATGGAATGACATCTAATGCATTCAGCGGGTTTCTCTCTATTCTTGTGACGGACAGTTAGTACATCACTATTGCAATCAAAGACGACGCAGTGGTCGAGAGATGGTTAGCGTTAAAAGATTCCGAAAAATTTTGACCTAATAAAAAATCGACGACCTATGATTTATTTCTTTTTGTAAATCTCAACAGTTCTCGGAAAAGAAAGTCTTGTTGCATTTTTCCATGGACTTTTTAGGACGCTCTATTCTTTAGATACAACAGATAAAGTTCTCCGATCATTGACAATACAGTAATACGGCTATCGTCAAGACAAAGAGAATCCGAGCAAAAACAATGATACTCAGTGATGTGAATTTGCCAAGATGAGCCTCTCTATTTTCTATCCTTGAAGATTGTTTAGTGAGAAAGTTTCGCAAAACCTTTTCGGACTTTTTGAAATGTTTTTTTCTTCATTGACAAGAGAAGTTCAAGTCAATGCCCCCTAAGTTATTGAAGATTCTTATAGTCTACTGGTTTATACATTGTAGATTCAAGCATTTTTAGAATCTAGGCATATGAATACGATCAGTGGATAAATCTATCTGAATAGTAAGATTACAGTGCTAACTTTTTTATTTACTGCCTACTACAATTCTTCACAGCAGGGTATTATGTGTGATACAACCAAAATGGTGCTGGGAAGTTTGCAGTACTACTGCAGGTGTCTGCGGTGGAGAACGAGCATGCTACTACCCTTGCCTGGGACTAACGCGTTCACCTCCACATCATGCGGGTCCTTCGTTTCGCCTGTCTCTCAGTAAAATTACTATTAAATGGTAATCTTGGTTATGACCAACGATCTGGAACGTCCTCAAGTCTACTCTATTCTCGCTCTCCTCTCGAACCCTTCTATTAAACGCATGAACCTGTTGGGCTCCTGTTAGACTATGAATGCTAAAATTATGTAAAATAAGTAGAATTTATACAGTTACCCAACAACTACTATTAGGCAAAGAATCCATGACGATTAGACCGCTTCTTTCACATTTGTTTCAACCGCATCCGTATCTTCTATGGCTATATGTTTCTGATCCTATGACAGCTTTACGAACTCTCAGAAGGACGTTGCTCCAGATAGCAGAGTGAAGAGTGCAATCACTTTTTGTTTACTGCCTGTTCTTTCACATTTATATTTCACATTATACCCTGCCAAGAAAAAAGAATAAGTAGTAAATAAAAAGTGATTACATTGTGATTTATGCTATAGCTTCAGCTTAACTCACCAAATCAATCACGTTGACGGGTTATTGCTGATAGCCCCTATAAACACGGCTAATAGAAAGGCGAAACGAAGGACCTGCATGGTGGTAACGCGTTAGACCCCGTAAAGGGTAATACCGTGTTTCATCCCCACTGAAGACACCTGCGGTCCGGAGTTTTGCAAATATCTCAGCATCAAAATGGAGAAAATTATCTATTTTGATTTTTATAACGGCGAATACTTGTCACTCTCTTAACTTTTTTTTTACTGCCTATTCTTTTTAACGGCAGAGTATGTTGCGAAATATAACCTCTATAATGCTGAGATATTTGCAAGACTCCAGACCGCAGGCGTTTACGGTGGGGAACGAACGCACTATTTTCCTTTCCGGGGAGTAGTGCGTTCACCGCCACACCATGCGGGTCCTTCGTTTCGCCTGTCTCTCAACTAGTTCTATCGATCTTTTGGCAGACCCGCATGGTGTGGTGATGAACGTGTTACTCCCCGGAAAGGACAATAGCGCGCTCGTTCCCCACCGCAGACACCTGCGGTCTGGAGTTTTGCAAATATCTCAGCATTATAGAATTCGAATTTTTTCTAATGATAGCATAAGATCCATGACACTAAGAAAGACTACCTTGAAGTTGCCACTGCACTAATAAGTCCAGAAACTGCTTGACTCAGCCATCTGTCTAGCAGTTCCATAGTGGCGGTCTCATTGAGAGGTAGACGAAGTGTCTTGCCATCCTGATAAGCGTGCTTGGTTGGCAGTGGTGTAGCCGTTACCTCATGGCTGTGTGTTACTGAATACAGTGATTTCCACATCATAAAAACTATTAAAAAAATTTGTGTTGTGCTGAGGTACTCAATGAAATTCAAGATATTCATCGTTGGAATTCCACGGTGGATTCTCTGGTCTCTTCCAACGCTCATTAAGAAGAAGGTGTGGTGAATAATTTTATGGGCAAAAGCCCTAGTATTTATAGAACGAATCTGAACTTGCCGTATTACTGATTGGGTGTTTTAAAGTTTAGATGATTGTGTATAAAAACTAACTAATTAAAACTCGTCCGATTACCAACAATAAGAAATAACGTATAAAATACTGCACGATATAATAGAAATCCAATGACAAGAGTGCTGACTGGAGGCGGAAGTTAGCCGAGATCTTTATATGGACCCGAGAAAGAGGGACATAGTGGGTAAGATAGAATAATAAGAAAAAAAAATGCATAAAGGTAAGTTTAGTTATTCCACTATGACCATCAATATAAATATTGTTTTTGTTAATAGTCAGCTATATCTAACGAAGGAGATTTTGAAGTAGAGGTTACCATAATCGTGCAATAACCGAAAACTTCAACGCGAAAAACTCGATTCAGCCTCGATAAATTCCGCAAATCCGAGAATGAACCGCAAGGAAGAATGCCTCGTTATCACACATGATCTCACACAATGTCTCAGATTGATATTGCAAGGTGGGAAAGGCGCATTGCCTATCCGTATGAGTTCTGTGCTATTGGTCTCCACGTGGAATACAATAAAAAACTCACAGAAAGCAGTGAATGTAGGAAGAAGCAGTTTTACTATTGATGCCAGAAATTTAGGTTTAGGGTTTTTTTGTTCGGGTTATAAAGGTATTTGGTTAACTAGAGTGCTCTCAATTTGACTCTTCAAGGCCCTGAAGAAAGCGAAATTAGCCGAAACGTTAGCAAGAGTATAGTAACAAACTCATGTGTGCTCATCAGGAAAACAGCAAATTATTTAGTTTGGTTGACATTTAAACTTCATCAAATAGAAGCCATGGAAAAATAAAGTGATGAGAACATCTATGTATTATATGGTGTTATGAAAAAGGAAGTACTGACTAGTTGTACTTACCAAGCAACAATGTTGACAGCAACAGTAACAACGTTACCATACTTGTCAACATGCTGATCAACAGGATGGCACAGATCACTGATATACCTCAGACTATCGGAATAGGGGAGCTGGAGAGCAGTTCACGGTAAAACATTCTGTACGCTCCTTATATTTGGAGCGACGACGCCACGCCCGCCAGCCGTGTTCCAAGTGCAGATATCACATGGTAGCTCGAGTTTCCTTCGAACCACCGTGATCGTTTCGACAAAGAGAGATAGTCGAACGAACGGATCATGTCGAAGGTGAATTTTCCACTTCGTATCACACACATATACACCTTGACGATGTGATTAGAATTGAATGTGCGATATTAGAAAGAACGGGAAAAGCGCAAGGAAAGGAGATCATAGTAGGTAATGGGACTAAAAAGAAGCCGAAAATATTCAATGTTTGTGAGTCTGCGCTTGTTTATGTGTGTATGTATGTGTGTTTGTGTCTGTTTGTGAATGTGTGATTTTGTGTATTCGTGTGTGCTGTGTGTTCGTAAATGTGTCTATGTGTGTACATCTGTATGTTGCGTATGCTTGTTTGTTTCCATAGGCGTGTATTCGTGTGCGGTGTGTGTATGTATGTGTATTGTGCGTTTGTATACGTGTGTATGTGTGCGTTGCGTGTGTGTGTGTGTGTGTGTGTATGTGTATATGTGTGTACGTGTGTGCGTGTGTGAGTGGGTGGGTGTATGTGTATGTACAGATGTATAGTTGTATCTGTGCACAAAGCGGTTATCGCTCGAAATCTTACGAACTTGAGCATTTTTGTCAGCATCGACTTTTATGGATCGGAAGCGGTGGCAGTCGGAGGCGCTCTGCAACACACACGTGGAATCGATCCCCGTGTCCATGGCCCACCAAGTCCTTCATCACCCCGAGGTCGGCAAATTGGTACTGGACTTGTCTGGGAGGATAGGAACACTGGCTAAATACATCGGTAGGCTACCGCGATTATTGTAAAGGCCAGATATGCATTCAATGACCTCCAAACGATACTGAATGAAGTCTAATGCATGGCGCATCCATCATGGATTGATCAACGCTGAGAACTTTATCCTCTTAGCTTTATCTACCTTCCTTGACATTTCGGTTTTTAGAAAATTCAATTTTAATCAGCTCCAAAACTAAATCAATATTATGGAAAAATTGTTGAAGCAATGATGAAGGAATGATGAATGAAGTGCAAGGACATTTCAGCAATTCTATGAGCTTTTCAAATCCACAAATGTTTTAATTGCGAAAAATTTTCGACAGTTGCTGAAAAACCAGCCAGCACAGTGAGCACGACGAAAATGAAGTGGAACAACGTATTTCTAATTTCATTTCTCTATTTCATTCGAGCGATGTTCCGACTAACAGGATAACGAAGAATTCGAGGGACAGGCCAGGTGAGACTTTTGTTCCAATATCGTGTTAACTTAATAATCCAACGAAATATGAAGCGACATATTTATTTTTCTATTCGATGGTCAGACAATAGGAATGTCGTTTTTTGCCGCGCATAATTCCAGCATTGAGTTATCACCTTGACTGTGTCGTCGTCTTTGTGAGTACTTATCTAAAAAGTATCAACTTATAAAAAACACTGTGCGATTCATTGTACCTTTGAACACTAACATTCTTGCCGTTTCCCACAGTTCTACTGTGGACTT
The DNA here is from genome assembly GCA_900624975.1 of Angiostrongylus costaricensis. NCBI lineage: Eukaryota > Metazoa > Nematoda > Chromadorea > Rhabditida > Metastrongylidae > Angiostrongylus > Angiostrongylus costaricensis. The sequence continues at coordinate 25,862 of UYYA01004998.1, forward strand.
CCTTCGCTGTGCTGATCATTGCAAGTTTCCAATGACGTTCTTTTTCCAATGTTTACGAGAAGACGAAAGCCACAGATAGCTCGACTTCCGAGACGTGGAAAACTTCTCGTCCGTTGATGGCAAGGCAGGAAAAGGACGAAGTAAGTGGTCTAATACACCTATGCATCTGTGTGATAAATAACGCAATCATGAATGCAATGTACTACATTTGAAAAATTTGACAAATTTTGGCGGAAAAGAGGGCGAATTTATCTCCTGAACCCGCCAACTAAACCATATGATCACTTTTGGTGCCCCACTATCACTCAATTGGGGTAAATCCTACGTAACCATATGGTTGTCTGATTCGCGATTTCTCAGATGATAGATATCCATAGAAGGAATTCATAGCGTAATTATCGTTGACAACATTAGATTTAAACTCTGAATTTGTAATTTTAGTGAAGGACAGTAAAAGGGTTATTACTATAGGATATTAACATGGTGTTTAAAAGGAATGGCAACACTTAACTAGTGACAAATCGGGTCCTCTGTTTATTTTTAATTACTAATAAGCTAAAAATAATAAACAGCTTGCCAAGGGCTTAGGTAGTTATGCTCATGTTTCGTACCAACCATTGTTGTCCTCTCATATTAGCCTTCAAAGGCTTGTTTAAGTTTTCTTTCAACGACCTGAAAAGATGTTGAATCTACTTCGGCTTTAAGAAAAGATCGCTGAAGTGACTCCAAACAAAATGGTAGCACATAGCGAAGTAATACCTTACCGTACCAATTTTCTCTTAACCTCATCGTGAATAATCAATATATTACTTCAGATTACTTAGCTTACGCGAATTTGTTATGTAACACTTAGTTGGGCTACCGTTTTGACGACTTCGTCATCTTCAAACAGCGATTGATCCGAGTCGACCTTTCTCTCGACTGTTCTTCTGTTCCCCGTTGTGGCTCTTTGTGATTGCAGCTTGTCAGATCCAGTGCAGCACCCACCGAATGATGTAACCTTACTTGGCGGTAGGGTTATTGCTATCAGATGACCAAAAGCAACAAAGTTTTTTATGAAATGGTTTGATATTACTTTATTCGGGTGTCCACTCCAAAGGATTCGACTCGATGCGACGACGATGATCCACATAGCAAGAGCACCAGGCCGTGGACAATTTGACTCTTATCAAAGCGATTTTGAAAAATGCGAAGGCGCCAAAACCCTAGCTTAATGAAGTTCCTTATTAACTCGTGTTGGTCTCTCAATAAAAGAATATGTGTAGCAGCTGTTCTCATACGATTTTCGGTGGACTTCACCTTTTGCAGAACTTAGAGTGGATTAGAACACATTAACGTGCCTTCTACGAAAAAACGTGAAAATAATATATCCATAACTTAACGAAAAATCGAGAACATACAATAGATTTTAATCACGTGCAAAAAAGTTCTGTTTGTGACACCTGCTTTCCTTGCTTAGTTTTTAAAGAGTAGGATATACCTATCCGTGCAGAACTCATATGGATTGGGAAAGGCTCTTGTTTCGTGTAAAAATGGAAAAAAAATGAGGCCTCATCAAATGAAATTATGAGAGGATTATGAGACTATTTTTCTTGAAAAATCGGTGATCAAAGAGTGCTCAACATTCTAAACTAATATGCTCTTATATTAAGGGTATTTTAGGCGGTGAGGACGCCATCGTCTTTTAAAACCACTTGGTTAAAAACGAGAGCATTTCAACGGTCGTTACCGTACAAGGTCATTATAACATAAGCTCACTACCGTATGACGAGAAGCGGCAAAGATCTAAAGTATTAAAGCTCGTATTATTTTTCTAAAAGACTTTGTGTCTCAGTTTACGCAGCTGAGTTTGTCATTTCGTCAATGACACAGCCGATATAACACATTTGACCGTTTCTCGAGATATGTACCACCATGAACGAAAACCGTGTAATTCAGCTCACGTTTAATATAAGAACTGTACCTGAATCTTCCATGATTGTCTAACTGAAAAATCGTTGCCGCTATAGGAATCGCTTCTATATTGGATAAATTTAAGGGTTGACGACAGCTTACGGCGAAGACATGGAAAATACCTGCTGAGGCTGTGTTAACATTTTAAAGGAAACCACGTTCAACGGGCGTTACCGTACTAGGTTCAACTAGAATTCATTTTGTCAACGAGGATAGAAAACAACAAATCCCACAAATCCACAAATGATAGCCAAACTCGTAAGGCGAAGCAATTAAATGAGTCATTTATGACCAGTACAAGACGGCGAAACAGATAGATAAAGGGCTAAGACTTGCATGGCAGGTAAGACAGCTCATCACAATCATTATATCACTAGTGTGAGTCAAAAATGACTTTCGTGAAAAGGTGAGTACTCGGTTTTCGCTCCGCTCGATTACTTGGCTTTTGTACTTTCCCGTTCCCACGGTCGCTCTGCACATTATAGAGTTGATTAATTGATAAGATTCGCTTCCCAATGGCTTATCGTCGCTGGGAGTTGTTGGTGGGTGTCGGACACCGACTTAAAAGACTCTTCTTCCGGCAGGGTCTCCCAAGATGATAAAGCGTCCGACGTTACCATCAGGAAACCTAGTCTAGAGTTGAACCAGTACCAGGATCCACCACCGTTCTAGTATCAGAATAATCGCATGGTGGCAAATTTCACGCTGATCCACTAGAGCGGCAACTACTTGTAGTGGTGACGAACTGAGGAAGACTCTGGCCAGGCTGACGTCGGAACTCCAGGAAACCACAATGGCTAAGCCAGCAAAGCTCCAAAAAGTTGAGATTGTACTGGGCTCGCACAACCAGTGAGGACGGGCCCTCCAAGTATCCAGGAATCCAAGTATGAGATTCTGGATAAGATGACCACTTACCGCAATTATTTGAATTCTATGAAGAAGCAAAAATTTTCAATTTAATTACGAAATACCCTAATATCTAGCTAACTACTTACTGCCAAATTTTTTTACGCCACTCCGTATTAAATGCCTGAACAGTCTTAAATCTTTTATTTACTGCCTTTTTCTTCTTAATGGCAGGGTATGTTGTGAAATATAACTCGTATGAAGTGCTGAGATACCTGCAAAACTCCGGACCACAGGTGTATGCAGTGGGGAACGAACACGCGCTGTTGTCCTTACCGGGGAGCAGAGCCGGGTCACCCGGATGGTGTAGTGGTGAAGTGCGCTGCTCCCCGGTAAGGACAACAGCGCGTGTTCGTTCTCCACTGCATACACCTGTGCTCCGGAGTTTTGCAAATATCTCAGCACTTCATACGAGTTATATTTCACAACATGCCTGAACAGTCTCAATGGGTATTTCCAAGGGGTTCCGGTTCTATTTGGAGATCTACTCTCGAGATTGAATTTCCGACAGATTTTATTACACAGTGGTTCTCTTTTTCACCCAATTTTTTTCCTATCGCTCTTCTTAATTAGCGAACTTTCACCGTCGCCACCTTAATTAGGACGCAGATTTCTTGAAAAGCTATTATTTGAACTAAGGAACTGAACAACAATAATTCTTTATCGCTAGGAACAAGCACTCATTAACTAATTTTTCAAGTTGGCATGAAAAAATTGAATGGAAAAAGTCATTCAGTTATGTGATGAATTGTGAAACACACACTAGTAATGAATAGACAAGAATTTTCCTTAGCACTTCAAGGTTTTCAGCTTCTGCTCGGTTTCTTTTTTTTTCTAACGGAGCACAATGAAACCTAGACAACCATCCTTTACTAAATCGTCTTTCACTTGGCATCGGCGTGAGTATTCAGCATGTTTCTCTGCCTTTTTCAACTTTTATCGGCCGTTACTAGTTTTTCCACTAGTCGACAATTTTTCAACAACGTTTCTATATAAAAGGTCACGCCCAAGTGAGGTGAACTAATTCGAGTCCTGCTCTATTTAGGGAAATTCGACCCGATACGATGAAATACACCCACAATGAGGGTACGAACGACTGTGAACCATTGACCGAGTCATTTGTTCCGGTGAAAGTAAAGACATCGAAACTTTAGCCGAATAAAGGCTTTATAACAGGTTCGTGTGAGCTGAACGATCGAAAGAAGTTTACTGACTAAGCAAATATATTGTTAGAAATCTTTATTACGAATAATGCTTCAATGTTACTGCCCTGTAATGAACCGCGTTGATTCGAGCTGAAGATCTACACGAGCTGTTTTCTCTTCTGATGTCGGCCTTCGTAGTCGACACGCTGCATCGAACCGAAGCAGAGCGGGATGGAACACCGCACGAATGAGATAACATCAACCAGCATTGTCCTTTTATACAGAACGGCTCGTGCGGCTCTGGATCCATTCAAAATCAAATGTTTAACAATTCATAACACAAAAGCTTATCCATAAGCCAACTTGTTGGTCACACATGCAGAGGTTACAATCCTGACTCGATACACCTGTAGGCCCTCGCGAGTCATTTTGTATGGGCCAGATATTCACTAAGTCATCTCTAGCAATGGTTAATGAAGTGAAATGCACGAAGCATCCTTCACAGACTGATCAATGCCAAGATGGCAATGGTTTTCTTTCTTTTATTAGCAATTCCTAGAAGATAGGTAACCACAGCGAGAAAACTTGTACTCACTTTCTGAACAAATTCCTTGTTCAGAATTTCTTTGACTCATATATTTAGGAATCAAATCTGAATAAAACTATGGGTAGGAAAACATATTCCACTAAATTCACCTGAAAAAGACTTTTGTGGAGTGGTTCATCTCTTAACAGTCGTCTGTAATTCTGCGTTTTGGGGTGGAATTTGAAGTGATCACCCGCAAATGGAACTGGTTCATCATCTAACGTCTGTCAGAGATATTTACGTCAATAATTCCTAACACCTTCATCAGCTTAATGGGCTACGATTCAACATAAGTACTCCCAAAACATAAACGCAACCTGATGAGCTTTCGACAATGAATCTTTCCGAACTTCGCAGTAGATTGATGAACGTTATGTCACAAAACACATATAGGTTTCATATTGCTAACACCGGAAAGCCAACGAAACTCTGTGAATGAATTTTTATCCTTTCGAAAACTCTAAAAATAACTTTATCCAGCTACTGACTAGCTTATTTTCTTCATTTTCTTTTACCAATCGAAAACACGTTTCAGTTCTGTGGGTTACGGTTGCCGCATTATGATACCTTGATATATCACTGTGTGATATCTTTAGCTTTCCTTATGTAACACCTTACTTTGCTTTTACACCAACATAAGAACACTAAATTTCGCATATTTTTATACATTACGATATTTCACCTCGTTCTATTTTTACACAAATTGGTGGAAAGATTCTACAGTTGCTGATGTATCGGACGTATTGCGATCCTCGTACTTTCACCATTTCGACTTAACTATCCGCTCCACAGTACTGATAAGGTTTTCGGCAATCTCGTAGTTATCTTCATAGCCATATTGAGTCGGATCGAATACTTATGTAATATCTGATTTCTGGAATCAACTCCTTCAATGGTGCCCGTTATCAATTACGCTGTAATACATTTATGAGTCACCTGATCTGTCCGCAGAGCATACGGTATTGGTCGACTTTTGATTTCCCTTTCGATCATCGTGAAAAGGGATTGGCGGGAAAGATTTTGGTGATTCCACCTTTAAAGAAACAGTTTAAAACAGAAACAGATGAAACAGAGTTTTGAAGCACTTCAACAAGTTCTATATGCCAAGCTCATGTCAGCTTATCAAGAAAAGTAGATATTGCACTTTTGAAAGTCGTAGTAAACCGTTTTCTCTTGCTGGCAAAATGTTAAAATTGTCAAAATCGAGAAAAAAAAATGTTAGAAACGTTGTGCTGGTTTAGTCACTATGTGTACTGTAGTTCTCTGGAGTCCCGACTTTAGCCTAGCCACAGTCTGTCCCAGGTCCTCACCACCACAGGCAGTTGTCGCTCTTGTGGATCGGAGCCCTCACACGGTGTCTTCCAATCTCAATTTTGACAAATTGAATTTAACACCAATAAGTAAGAGTATGAAAACCGATGTTTCACAGATTAAATGAAGGTATAAGCAAACAGAAAAAGAAAATTCTCAATGTGTGTTAACTCCAGCCTTTGCAGCGGTTTGAAATGAAAGCAAAGTTTCGGCTACATTTATAAGGCAAACCGGCAATGAAGGAATACTCATCTTACTGACTAGTTGAGACCAATATGGAAAAATCTAATATTTCTGCTAAACTGTCCGAGGATTCTCGGCGCGAGCTGGAAGTCCGATACACATAAAACTTACTGTAGCTATGGTTCATTACTTCGTATGAATTTCGACGACGTGTCAGTTATTATTTGTGATATGATCTCATTGCTAATTAATTTCACTACTACATTGAGTGGGTTTAACCTACGTGAGGAGATCATGAGCTTATCACCTTCGCCATTCCATTGGATGATAGTTGCTGATTAAAGGATGAACGAAGTCTTCTGTGCTATATGCCTTTTATTTTTCTTATTTCTTTTCCTTTCTTTTTGTCTTCCTTCTTTCCACTACTACTTCTCTTTCAAGACTTCTTCCTCGTCTCCTTCTTCATCTTCCTCTTCGTCCTCTTCTTCTTTTCTTCCTCTATTTTTCCATATCTACCATCACCATCTTTTTCTTCGTAAAACTAGAAGAAGAACAACGAGGAAAAAAACTACAAGCTATTTAGAACAGTGAAAACCTAATGAGCTACGGCTAGGATACACAGAGATAGTTGTTGCACCTACACTTTACAGCGTCCAAAGACGTCCAAAGACCAATTATTATTGTCCTTCAAACAGTGACAAACCCGTTTGCGATAGAAAAAACACTATCTTGGACCTAATATCCGACTTCCAAAGTTCACCACAAAGGTCATCTAGACATTTGCAATTCGATAAACCTAGCGAATTCGGTCATCCTAAGGTTACTTCTTCATTCCCAAAAAGACGTTATGGAACGCAATAAAATTCACCATGTAAGGGCGTTGATCATCATAATGGTCATAACGCTAACCATCAATCGTCATAAGGACGCAACTATTTTGGCAATGGCTTGCCTCTTCTTCAAAACCTAAGAATATCAGATTCTCCTCTAAACGTTCCCTCATTTAGAGCATTGCAGCTGTCCGAGATACGGTTGTTTGAACTAACACCTTTGTAATCGGACAGCTTTTTGAAACACTGCATATTCGTATGAAGTGCTGAGATAACTGCGAAACTCCGGACCACAGGTGTATGCAGTGGAGAACGAACACGCGCTGTTGTCCTTACCGGGGAGCAGCGCACTTCACCACTACACCGTTCTCCACTGCATACACTGCTTATTTTCCTTAATGAAAAATGAAATAAATCAACGAGACGATTATTTTTAATCTTGCCACATCTTTGCACTTACACAGGATTTCTATCCGATTACATGCACTTTATTTACACCAACAGCTATAATAATAGTATAAAAAAGCGACAGACCCAAATTTTTATCGCCACTACAGAGTGCTACATGATAACAGGCTAGGTAGGTTGACATCACGGCAACTATGCGAGCTATGCGGAGCAACTTGCTCTCCAAAAATGGTTGGGGAAATGCATTATGTAGAAAGTGTTGCGCTCCTTAACTTCTTTGAGCTAGCAAAACCTTGTGAGACAAAGCAGATTAATGGAGTTCGCGTGTGCCAGTTTGGGTTAATGAATAGTATAAAGGTGTGAAAGATGGGACGGTGTCGCAGCAATCATTCTGTTGTTCCGCTGTCTTAGATATGTATTCACATCAATGACAACTCTTGGTGATGTAAATGAAACAAGTCATAACGCAGAATGTCAAGCACAGTTAGTAATTTATCCACCGGTGTACGTCCTATGAATACCATTAGTGCGCAGAAACGAGGAAACGATGGAAACCACATACTTTGCCGAATGGAAAACATTATTCTTTCTAAAAAAGTGAAAAAAGGGCTTGCTGAAATTCGTAATAATTTGGCATTTGTGTACGAAGACTAAACATATGCCTGTGATGGAGTATTTTCTCTCTAACTGCAGTACCATTTTTTAGGAATTTCTGAGATTACCGTAGATGAAAATATATAGGTCTTTAACTGGACTGTCGTTGTGCTATGATAGCACTCTCTTCGCTCGTTTTCACTGTCGCTTAATCGCTTTCCAAAGAACAGGCCTGATTCCTGAACGGGATCGGCTGCGAATCGAGAATCCATCGTCTCCTCATTGGCGTCCTCTACAGAGATTGAGCATATTTTTTGTTGTTGAAATCTCGAGATATTAGAGACTTCCTCCGGTTCTCATCACAAACAGTCTCCAATATGTATTGATCAAAGGGATGTTTGCAGCCTTACAACTGTGATTCTTCCAGGGCAGCATCCACTTTTGGCTTACTGCGGTGACAGTAATTCCGGCACACAGTCGACAAACCGATTTGTGATGGCACAAAAAACTTAAATTTCAGAAAAATTTTTTTTGTACACAACATCGACAAGAAAAGTAACTGCTCGTTAATATACTTAGCACCGGCCCTCATCTAATCACGGAATGATCAATCAATATATTGCCTTATAAGTCTACACAAGGTTGCTAGTGAAGCCGTATTACCACTTAATTTTTGGCCACATTGGTGGGAAGTGCTGCCGAGAAAACGAATCGAGCGAAAGATCCGCGGGGATTGCTGGGATCCGCGCAATATGGTACACGTTCTGTCTGCTCACGTATTAAAAAAAGTAAAAAAAAATTTTCATAACTTAAAGAGTTTTGTTTTGAGTGAGTTTTTCATATGACAAATGAATATATCTATCGCACTGACGACCTAAATATGGCTCGGGACAAAATTTTTTACGAGTTTTTATTTTATAGACATATTATTCCTTATTCTTCCTTTCAGCGTACCCGTGAAGAAGTGAACGTGGCAACGTGGGCGGGTAATGTTGATGATGAAGAGCAACTAGGCCCGTGAATAAATATTTACGCGTTCCTTCAAACCTTCCAGATTATTGCACAATACACGTTTGCATAAAGAAATGATTATTTCGGAACTACAGTCAATTCCAAGTCGGAACTTTTTAACAAAGGACGGATAGAGACACTACAAGTGATGTATTAATTCTAAGACAACGTTGAGTAAAAACTGACCACAATGTTAACTTTCGATTTACTGCCTATTACTATTTTTCACGGCAGGTTATTATGTGTGACTCAACCACAATGATGCTGAGATCTTTGCAAAACTCCGGATCGCAGGTATCTGCGGTGGGCAACGAGCGCGATATTACCCTTTCGGGGAGTTAACGCGTTCACCACCACACCATGCGGGTCCTTCGTTTCGCCTGTCTCTCAGCTACTGTAACGAATAGTTAGCGGCGAAGTGGATCTGTTCAGATCGCGTAGAATATTAGCCACGTGGGTCTTTTAGTTGAGGTGATTGAAGACGACTGGGAGTGATGTTGTGAGGAGCGTACTGTCCCCGCTACCCATCTGGGACGAGGTGAGTGATGGCATGTCTGCGCCGTCGAAGGCACCTGGCTTATATTGGGTGCGGGAGCCGCGTGCGTATGCAACCGCGGCCGATTGTTGATCCTAGACTGCAATAGACTGTGCCTAACTGCCCGAAACATCAAACGTCATTGGCTTCATTGTTTCACAAGAATGTAGTAAACTGTTCTACTGCTACGCCTTCTCCTTCGGATAACCTATCGTTACTGTACGACTAAAGTCAAACCTGAAGCACTATTGTGCCTGAAACACTGAACGTAATTGACCGAGTAGATTATAAAGGTCACATTGCGGTATCTGGTGTGCGACTGCGAGATGGCCATGGTATGGACCTCAAACACTATTACTTTACTGCAGACATGTAGATGATTGTTTTGTCGTCTTCTCTACGCAGGAGGAGATGGACTAATGCTTTGAATTATTAAACGAGCAGTCCGAGTACATAAAGTTCACCCGGGAGAAACCGAGAGAAAACTGGCTTCCGTTTTTGGACGTTCAAATAAACCTATCAAGTAGCGGTTACCTGACAGTGGTATCGAAAGCCAAGTAACAAGAACATCCTTGTTCATTTCCTTTCTTCCCACCCTTCACACACAAAGAGGGCGATTGTGAGAAACATGTTTCGAACAGCCACCTCTGTGTGCACTGCCAGGGAACTAAAGGAAGAGTCGCGCGACTTGGCTCGGCAAATAGCCATCTCCAATGGCTACGAAATAGTAACCCCACGAGAAGGAAAACTACGCGCCCACGCGAAACACTTGGCCAATAGTAGGTCCCGTTCATGTTGCCTTCTATAAACGATGAAGTAAGCGTAGCTCTAAAACGATGCTTAAGAAGGGCAAGTCTAGAGGAATCGGTAGCGATAGTTGAAATACCACCGACTACTCTACGTCGCCAATTAGTTCGCAACCGCCTGTATGACCGTCTGTGTGAAACAACAAATTGCGTAATTTGCCCTTACGGCAGGGACGGTGATTGCATGAGTTCAGGTACGATATACCTGATCTCTTGTAATAATTGAGGAGATGAATATATTGGCGAAACGGGCAGACCTTTGTGTATCCGTATAAAAGAACACCTAGATGGCAAACGAAAACTAAGACGAAGCACCCCACTAGGCACGCATAGGATACAAAAGCATAGCGGAGACGATTTTGAAGTAAAAGTCAATATCCTTGCACAGGAGTCCAAAACACCAGCGCGAAAACTCCTTGAGGCTTTTTGGATCAATGCCAAAAGCCCTACAATGAATAGCAGAGACGAATGCCCGGAGATCATACGCGACCTGATCCCGTACGTTCGCATCGATTTTTTATGTGGGATGGTGCAGTCGTCAACCACATGCGACTATAATCAGCTGTTCTAAACTTCCTCATTGGAAGTCACAAAAAAGCGGTGGGTTTTTCGAGAAGTTGTTGATTATGTAATTACCGGAGAGTTCTTCGTCTTTTTGTAAGTGTCATTGAAGCGTTTGGCCTAGTAGATTGTATATCAGCATACCCTTCCAGGCTCTGAAGAAGGCGTTACTGCAGAAACGTCAGCAAGCGTTGTATTGTATTGTGTTTTTTATGGAAGTAAATGTATGCTGTTTAAAAACCTCGCGATTGCTGAGCAAGAAAACGACACATNTCGCATCGATTTTTTATGTGGGATGGTGCAGTCGTCAACCACATGCGACTATAATCAGCTGTTCTAAACTTCCTCATTGGAAGTCACAAAAAAGCGGTGGGTTTTTCGAGAAGTTGTTGATTATGTAATTACCGGAGAGTTCTTCGTCTTTTTGTAAGTGTCATTGAAGCGTTTGGCCTAGTAGATTGTATATCAGCATACCCTTCCAGGCTCTGAAGAAGGCGTTACTGCAGAAACGTCAGCAAGCGTTGTATTGTATTGTGTTTTTTATGGAAGTAAATGTATGCTGTTTAAAAACCTCGCGATTGCTGAGCAAGAAAACGACACATTCAAACACTATTGTTTAGATCGTATGAAGTGCTGAGATATTTGCAAAACTCCGGACCACAGGTGTATGCAGTGGGGAACGAACACGCGCTGTTGTCCTTACCGGGGAGCAGCGCACTTCACCACTACACCATCCGGGTCCTTCGCTTTGCGTATATCTCAGCTAGTTCTATCGATCTTTTTGCCATCAGCAATCTAAACTATTGTTTAGAAATGGCATGGGCTACTGGTTTAAAACCATCAGTTATCTCTCAACTAAAAATTGACTTCCCAACATGTCCCGTCTTGTACTTGCTTATAAAAACTCATAAATTGTATCCAGAGATGATATGGTTAGACCTATCATTAGCTGCGTAGACGGCTCAACGGATAGGATAGACGGACACGTAGACACGTGCTGCGCAACCCAGCAGCGCGTACGTGATGGAGTCCTTCGACATTACCGCCCTTTATACAAACGTGTCGAATGACTCCGCAATGCAAGCCATATTCGAACTCCTTCTACAACACGAAGGAGAAATAAACATGTATGGCTTCATGGTAGCGCAGTTGATGGCACTCTTAAAAGAATGCTTGAGCTGCTCAATCTTCAGATGGTCCGGAAAGTACTACACTCAAATAAGAGGGTTGGCAATAGGACAGCGTCTGGCACCAAGTCTTGCCATTGCGTTTGTGTCTAAGGTGGAAGCACCGGTGACTGATCTCGGGCCGCTACTCTACTGTAGGTATGTAGACGACTGCTTTGTCCTTTGCTCAACACAAGAGGAAATGGACAAATGCTTCGAATTGTTAAACGCACAGTCAGAGTATATCAAGTTCACCCGAGAAATGCTATTGTATCCTATGCGATCCTAGTGGGTACTTTGTCTTGCTTTTCGTTTGCCATCTGGATGTTCCTTTATACGGATACACAAAGGTCTGCTCATGTCGCCAATAAATTTATTTCGCTATCATTTCAAGAGATCAGGCACATCGTACCTGAACCAATGCAGTCACCGTTTCTGCCGTAAGGGCAAATTGTGCAATTTGTTGGTTCACAGAAGCGGTCATATAGGCGGTTACGGACTAACTGACGACGTAGAGTAGCTCGGGTATAGTTCATCTGATCTCCTGTAAGGCGTGCGGAGACGAATACATTGGCGAAACGGGCAAACCCCTCTGTGTCCGCATAAAAGAACACCTAGCCCGAAAACATAAACCAAATACCCCGCTAGGCACGCATAGGACCCAGAGACATAACGGGGAGGGCTTTGAAGTACGTGTCACGATCCTCGCGCTGGAATCAAGAACACAAGCGCGTAAAACACTCTAGGCGTTTGGATTAATTCCAGAAATCCGAAAATGGACTGCAGGGAAGAATGCTTCATTATCACGCGTGATATTGGGCAGTATATAAGACTGTCATTCTGATGGGAGGAGCACATCACGCTTCCATGTGAATTTTGCGCGGTTGGTCTCCAAACGACATACTCAGTAAAAACCTCATAGAAATAAGGTGGTGAGCGTGCAATGCTGTGTTCAATGTGATTGAAATCTTGGTTTAGCGTTTTCTCTGTTTGGTTATGGAGGTGTTTGGCCGAATAGGTTGCTGTCAACTTGACCTTTCCAGGTTCTGAGGAATTCGAAATCCGCCGAAACGTCAGCTTATTCGTGAATAAAGAATAAAATAACACCTGGTGTTTGCTGAACAGAAGTAGAAAGAATTGTTCAATCAATGCCGAGGTTAATGGAAAGTCGGACGTGGGAGTTACTATTGTTTAGGTAGAAGACTTTTCAAGAGAGAAGTTCTCCATAGCTTTTTCTATCGATCAGGCGATCAGCAATCATCCGTCAACGGAATAAAATCTGGTCATTTGCATTCTGGTCCTCAAATTAACAACCCTATGTTGTTCAGAAGCACATCTATAGCTTTCTGAAGCTCGGAGTCATCCTTTTTTATTTGTTTTTTTTTCGAATCTAACATCTCAAACACCAGCCATTGACATTTCAAGGTCTTCACGCCTATATAAGCCACTGTTATTCGTAGATTAGAGGATGGTTCCTTGGGATGCGAGAAGGAGTTTCATCGAGCCATTCGTAGATGATCTAATAAGCCAGATCTCATTCACTCATTATATAAAAATTTGCTAGAAAACCTTTTTCATCTCTTACCATGACGTCGTCACGTCATCGCTCTTTATCGTGGTTTTTGTAACTGCACACTCTTCCATGCCCATTCATACTGCGATTTGCAGTGCTCCTTCAACATTAGCTATTAGAATACAGGAATGAAAAAGGATGTTAACGTACATGTGTTAACAACCGGTAAATGTTTTCAATGATGATATCGATACTGCACTGTCCATAAATTAAAGAGTTCACTGTAGTAAGTCTCAGAATGATCCGGGTTGAATTGTGGTTTTCATGGTTGGCGGCTTTCCTTATTTCAGCAACAAATTGCTTCGAAGAGCATTTGAAGAGAGATTCACTCTGTAGGTTTCCTTCACCTCCTACGTTTCCAACAACTCTGCTTTCTGTTTTCGGAATTTTTTCCACTTTAAAGCCAACCTATAAGTTTTCCATTTAAGCAAGAAATTATAGAAAGTCATCGTACTACAACAAGTTGGCAATCAATTTTGTCACTATAAAAACTGCCAAAATTGTTATAACAAATCCGATTTCACCTTTGAAAAGTGCGTTTCTTTCCTTCAAGATCGAGGCGCATTGTGTTCTCTATGTAGAAAACTGAAAAAAGCGCTTGAGCGGTTTCTTTTATTGCCTCTCAGCAGTTTCTAGGTCGTAGGATTTCGGGAAATGAACCGCTACTGTGTTACCTTCCATCACCAGGGATTTTAACTAGGTAGCGAAGCGTGGGATAGTGAGGCATTACCTCATTGCCTTTCTTGTCATTGCATTATCAATGATTCCATTTTCTACTATAATACTGAGATAATTGCAGAACTACGCACCGCTGGTGTCTGCGGTGGGGAACGAACGCGCTATTGTCCTTTCCGGGGAGTAGCGCGTTCACCACCAAAACATGCGGGTCCCTCGTTTCGCCTGTCTCTCAGTTAGTTCTATCGATCACTTGCCATCAGCAATCACCCGTCAACGGGATTGATCTGGGGAGCCAAAACCGGCATTGAACCCAGTTAAGCTGAGGCCGTAGCTATAACCACAATCTTAACATTTTTATTTACTGCCTATTCTTTTTAACGGCAGGGGGGGGNGGAGCCAAAACCGGCATTGAACCCAGTTAAGCTGAGGCCGTAGCTATAACCACAATCTTAACATTTTTATTTACTGCCTATTCTTTTTAACGGCAGGGTGTGTTGCAAAATATAACTAACTATATCAATCCCGTTGACGGATGATTGCTGATGCAAGTGATTGATAGAACTACCTGAGAAACAGGCGAAACGAGGGACCAGTACGGTGTAGTGGTGAACGCACTACTCCCCGGAAAGGACAATAGCGCGTTGGTTCCCCACCGCAGAGACCTGTGGTTCGGAGTTTTGCAAATTTCTCAGCACTATAGCAGTTATATTTCGCAACACACCCTACCGTTGAAAAGAATACGCAGTAAATAAAAATGTTAAGATTGTGATTCCATTTTCATCCGTCACTTTCCATCCATCATTGGTGTAAGTGGTGCTCGAGCATCTCACCTCCTTCATCCACATCGGCGTATTCGATTCCAAAGAGTTTGCTACGACCGTCGACACATGCCGAAAATCGTCTAAACCTATGGGCTACAACCTAAAGCTGCGACTACATCGTGCAGCACGGAAGGTGTTGAATGTCGACACTTTGGAACAATTCACCTTTCTCAGTCTTCTACTGTTATCTTTCTTAACGAAGTAAAGGGACGTCTTGTTTGCAAGTCTGTTTCATAATTTGCACTTACCTGAAGCGTACAGAAAAGCGTAAAGTTAGAAGTTGTCTTTTCACTCGCCGTGCTCCCAATTCGTATAGATTCGTTCTAATGACTTCCTACTCCATCTCAGTGTTTAGTTTCCGCTTACATTAACTTTTTCATATAAACGGTCATACGTAGACCATTCAGTGATGACTATTCAATTAACATAAAAACTTTAGATAAATAAAATACCTACAAGCATTTGAAACAAGGAAACATTCAATCTGACGAAGTTACAGCAATAGCCCACATGTCGTTGATATTTACTTGACTTGATCCTTGAATGGCTCGTCCTCACTGGTTGTGCGGACCCCAGCATAATCTCCACTTTTCCGAGATTTGCTGGCTAAGCCATTGTGACCCCTGAAAATCCGAGGACAGCCTGGCCAAAGTCTGCCCAAAGAAGTCACCACGACAAGCAGTCGCAGCCCTTGTGGATCAGAGAGAGATTTACCACCACGCGACTTTGTTACCAAAGACTGTGGTGGATCCTGGTATGTATTGGTTTACTCCTAGCTAGGTTTTCTAATAGAAACACCGGACTCCTTCTCAGCTTGGGAGAGCCTGCCAGGGATGAATCCCTCCGCTGCGTGTCGCAGGCCGACACCTAGGAACACCGCCTAGCGACGATGAGGCGGCAATCCGTTAAGAGGATGTCGTTGATAACCCGACAATGATGGATTATCTAGCAATTGATCTTTTCCATTACTTTTTCGAAAGTACAATTTCCTCGTATAATGGACGGATAGCACAATGGTAGTGATGTCAGTCATCACGGACACGGCGCTAGCTCGATTCGGTTCGGGGCTCACCAAGTCGCTCATCCCTCCAGGATTGGGAACATGTTACCGGATATGTCTGGTAAGCAAAACCTCTTTCTTCAATCCAATTGGGAACACTCCAGCCCGGCTATCTCAGGACTCCAGAGAGAATCGACTCGACCGGCACTCTACGACATTCAAGTTGAAATGAAAATCCTCAGGCAGTAGCCAGAGGCACTTGCAAAAGTTGGAAGATCCTCGTGGATAACGGATGGGAGGAAGCTATCCGAATAACGATAAATGCTGTGATCCGTATAGTAGACGTGAAGACGCATCGAATAAAATAAAATAAATGAAAATTTGCTCGCATAATAATTTTAGAGATCGGGCATAACTGAATAGCTTCACTAAGATCCTATCTCCTTCAGTAAACACTTGATTTTTAAGAGTTCTCAAAGAACATTTACTAAACGCATGAGATTTCGAGTTTTGGATCTCTGTGACGTTAAGGAAAAATCATTGAAGTGATTTTATCAAGATTTCATGTGACAAATGCTCATTTTGGTTATAAGAAAAGCTGATGACTGACAATGAAAGTAATCGTGTTTGGGGCGTTGATCAATCTTTTTTTCTTTGCTTCTCGTTTTCTTAAAGTGGTGTATATCATTGTCAAATGAAAGCTAAAACCAATGTTGTCGTCTTTAAAAAACTTTGATAGAATCACTTCTAGGACTTCGAACATTTTATTTCAAGCCCTTTTTTATCACATAAATTCCCAAATAGTTTATAACTGTAAATGCTGGCATGTTTATGTACTATATATCTGCAGCGTTCAATCGTCACGAAAAAGTAGTTAGTGAAAAAACACGCTATATACCTCTTGGTCATCACGATTCCATTAAATGTGAAGCGTTTGACAAATCATCAGATTTATCAGAACAGGTAAGAGAATTATTAAAATTAAAGAACAGGTATTAAGAAGACTCTCATTAAGCACTCTTAACCTTTTCATTTACTGCCTACTCTTTTTAACTGCATGGTATTTTGCGAAATATAACTACTACAATGCTGAGATATTTGCAAAACTCCAGGCTGCAGATGTCTGCGGTGAGGAACGAACGCGTTATTGTCCTTTCCGGGGAGCAGCGCACTTCACCACCACACCATGTGGGTCCTTCGTTTCGCCCGTCTCTCAGATAATTCCATCGATCTTTTACCATCAGCAATCACTCACTAGCAGAAAGGACAATAGCGCGTGCGCCCCCCACCGCGGACACCTGCGGTCCGGACTTTTGCAAATATCTCTGATGAGACAGCTTCCTCCTGCATTTTCAGAAATTATAAATGCTGTTTTACTTTTTATATTCTGCCTAGTTCAATTTTTGCGGTACGGTATTAAGCGAAATACAACCACAACGTTGCGGAAATATTTGCAAAACTGCACACCGCAGATGTCTGCTGTGGAGAACTAGCGCGCTATTAGCCTTTCCGGGAGCTAACGCGTTGACCACCACACAATGCGATAGAATTAGCTGATAGACAGACGAGAAAAAGCCATCGCGTGGCGTGGTGGCGAATGCATTAGCTCCGGAAAGGGTAATACCGCGTTCGTTCCCAACCGCAGTCTCCTGCGGTCCGGAGTTTTACAAATATCTCAGCAACGTTGTAATTATAAATGCTAATTATATATTCGTTAGGCAGTGGTATGCTAAAAATGATGACTTTCATCCTATCCGTTCGTGTAGTCTTGTGATCAAACTTGCACTGCACTACAATACACATATAGCCATATCGTACCGCCGATAAATCACGCCTTCCCTCCATCTCTTAGGTGGGTGGATTGGAACGAGAGCACTCCAGGAGGTCAGAAACACTGGCATGATACATCTACAGGCTCTTGTCAATGTATAGGTCAAACAAGTGTTTAGCCACCTTTACAATTCTACGAATGAAGTAGAATGCACAGAGCAGCCACTAGCGATTGAACAACGTCGAACGCATCACCCTTTATGGTTATCTCTAGTAGTTTCGACTTAAAAATGTGAAATCATTGTTCAGTATTTGATGAATTCGTTATTTTCACTGTCAGGGACTGCTGATTATATGGCGATTGTTGTATAAAAACAACGATACCAGGGTCTCTATTGAACTAAACAGGTATTCTTCATCCACTCCGTCAAAAATCTGCGATCGGCCCAAACGTTTACCTTTTCTTCTTGACTTCCTCACTTGGTCTATTATTAGCGACTAGAAACTTTTCTAAAAAATAATCACTCAAAAAATACAGAGCAAAGACACTATCATGATATTAATAGAGAGTATTAAAACTAGTTGGTAGTCGTAACGGTCCTAGACTCTATCGAGTACATACAACTTACAACTGACCGACAATGGAACGAAGTAATTAACTAAGTCAACAATGACGGCTATCGATTATACATTTTATGGTTTTTCTATCCCTAATATTATCAACATCTCTTCTCAGAATAATCTTAGGCATTAATGAAAAATGGTAGCATAGATTCATTTTCCTTGCCTTATTTTATAGTAATGGAACAGGACGAATAAAAGTTGTTGACAACATTGTATACCTATATGGAATGCCGGCCATTCTCAACGGATCAACGATCGTCTGCTATGTTTCATCGAACGGTATGAAACCAAAAATTGTATTACTTACTTTAGCTTAGTGATAGCCTTAGTGCATGTAGAGCAGTGGTTAGATGTGCGCGGGAACATACACGTAGTTGTTGGTTCGATCAAGCTTTCCAGGCAAACCAAGCCTATTATTCCTTCAGGATCGGAAAGATGGCATTAGAATGGTATACGAGAACAATCAAAACACTGATTGAATTCGATTCATTCTTTCACATCCACCAACAATGGTGGTCTTGAATTTTTCGTTTGTTGATTCAATTGCAGTTCAGGGTTTTGGTGTTCGTTATGAATTTCATTGAGCGTTGGTCGAGTCAATGCTCCCTATAAACTTAGAATAGGTAGGTTAGAACATAACAACGTGTAGTGCCCTTGGTTGTGCCTTTCTAATAATGAACGATATCACGAATATCATATCCGACTTAAAATGACGAGTTATAACTTACAATCCACACACGACGAAATGAATACGTCGAAATACTCCATCTTTCTTTCTGGGTTTTCTGACTAGCATAAAAAATGGGACGATTTCGGAGTTAAATAGGGAAACCTATAGACGTACGCTTTGTGAATGTACATGCCACGTAAACTAAATTAAAGTCTAACCAGCCTTGTCGAACGCACTACCGTGACATGACAAAGACCAATCCGCCTTCTGAAATAGTGTGAGAGCTCCTAAAAACAATCTATTCCAGAAGTTCCAAAGCACTTCTGGTCTAAATGAAAGATCACAGTTAAGGGATAATGCAACACCTACCACTCCTCCATAGATGAAATGAGAGGACGACATCATGTGACTGGCACTTCATGTAACATTTCTCAAGGCCGACTTTCTATTAACCTCGACATTGAATGATAATTCATTGTTTTTCTTCAATAGACAAATACGATTTCGATACTGTAAAATCTACTAGCAGACAATAGCTGACGTTTCGGCGTTTCGCCTTCTTCAGAGTCTGGAAAGGTTAAAATGACATGCCATCTACTCAATGAAACACTTTCATAACCTTAGCAGGTAAGAATTAACACATAAATTTGCATCCACAAAATAAACAGCTTTTTTAAACAACCACCGTTTTATTCTTTGTGAGTATTGCAATTAAATCGGCTACGGCAGCCGCGCAGAGTAACCCATGGCGGGGAATGTGCCTGGGTTAGGTCATGAAGGACAAAAAGGACACAGCTTTCGGCGTTGATCAATCCTTGAGGGATGCGCCATGCATTATACTTCATTAAGGATCGTGTGGAGGTGATTGAATGCATACCTGGTCTTTACAATGACTCGCCGTGGTCTACCGATGCATCGAGCCAGTGCTGCTATCCTCCCAGACAAATCTGGCACCAACTTGCCGGCCCCGGAGGGATGGAAGGGTTGGTGGACCATGGGCGCGGAAAACGATTCCACGTGCGTGTATCGCCACGCGCTCCCGGGTCAAGTTATAGAAGCAATTTATTATGCGAATGCAAATTTATGTGCTGTCTTGCCTGCCAAAGCTATGAAAGTGTTTGGTTGAGTAGATTGCATGTCAGTTTGACCTTCCCAGACTCTGAAGAAAGCGAAACCGCCGAAACATCAGCTATTGTATGCTAATAAATTCTATAATACCAACCTCGTGCTTGCTCATTGAAGGAAACCAGTAAACATCATGTGTCTGCTGGAAAACCGCTGAACATTAGCTTCCGGTGCGGTTTCACGGGAAACCAAAACGAAATCCAAAATGCAGATAGTTACCTTAGATTAGATTTGGATTAGTTACGTTCACATGCTGAACATCGCAAACAAAAAATGCTTCTTTTTGTATCTTAAACAATCGTCGATGGGTGGTCCTGATATAAAACTTAACAGCAAAGTCAAGCACTAAGTCTTCCTTGGTTACCTTCATTATTGATTATGTCAGTATGAAAAATTTTGGAATCCATGGTATTAAACGTTAGCAGAGTTAAATCAGCATAATAGCCACGACCGACTTTCTATTAACCTCGGCATTGATCAAGTAATTTTCTTCGTATTTTTGTTGAGCAAACGCGAGGTGTTATTATTCTTTATTCACGAATAAGCTGACGTTTCGGCGGATTTAAGATCTCGGATTTCGGATTTCAGCATAATAGTGTCTAAGAAATATGTCCCCACTAATATATGTTCGTCAGTGCTATTTTTACGGTTGGACAAACGAAACAAAAGCAAATAATTCCCATTATCGACTTTCTATTAACCTCGGCATTGGAATATGAATGCGTCGTTCTCTTGTTCAAAGCCTCAAGGAGTTTTCGCGCTGGTGTTTTGGACTCCTGTGCAAGGATATTGACTTTTACTTCAAAATCGTCTCCGCTATGCTTTTGTATCCTGTGCGTGCCTAGTGGGGTGCTTCGTCTTAGTTTTCGTTTGCCATCTAGGTGTTTTTTTATACGGATACACAAAGGTCTGCCCGTTTCGCCAATATATTCATCTTCGCAATTATTACAAGAGATCACTTCTTGAGGCTTTTTGGATCAATGCCAAAAACCCTACAATGAATAGCAGGGATGAATGCCCGGAGGTCATACGCGACCTGATCCCGTACGTTCGCATCGATTTCTGATATGGGATGGTGCAGTCATCAACCATATGCGACTATAATCAGCTGTTCTAAACTTCCTCATTGGAAGTCACGAAAAAGCGGTGGGTTTTTTCGAGAAGTTGTTGATCATGTAATTACCAAAGAGTCCTTCGTCTTTTTGTAAGTGTTATTGAAGCGTTTGGCCTAGTAGACTGTATATCAGCATACCCTTCCAGGTTATGAAGAAGGCGATACTGCCGAGACGT
>UYYA01004999.1:0-47316 GCA_900624975.1 Angiostrongylus costaricensis
TTTCATCGATGTCACTAAGTGAAAATCGTGTCATCCACATTACAAAAGCTGCTGGTTACCATTATGTAATACTATCCCTTCCGATGAGAGAATTAACTAATCGGAACCAGATATCACCATTCTACGATATTAACATTGACGTAAAAAGAGGAGCGGGGCAAGGCGATACCATCTCGCCAAAATTATTTACCGCCACCCTCCAGAACGTCATGCGAACATCAGAATGGGATAATATGGAAGTGAAAATTGATGGTCGGCAGCTACACCATCTTGGCTTTGCTGATTACATCGTCCTTAGAACACCAAACATTAGCCAAGCGGAACGTATGCTTGACGACTTTGATAAAACCTGTGGAAAGTTTGGTCTTCGACTAAATCTCACAAAAACGATGTTCATGAAGAATGGATTGGTTTTGTATGCTCCATTCACGCTCAATGGAACGAATATCTCCAAATGCTCCAGTTATGTCTATCTAGGTCGGGAAACAAATATGATGAACGACCTAGCTCCAGAGCTGAGGAAACGCGTGGCTTAGAGAGCTTTCAAGAGCATCGAAGATTTAGTGAAGAGAGCAAAGAACACCCAACTCCGTTCCCACTTTTTCGACTTAAAGGTATTTCCTGCCCTAACGTATGCGTCAGAAACCTGGTCGCTGCGTAAGCAGGATGAAAGATCGCTCAGCGTTATCGAACGCGCAGTCGAAAGGACGATGCCAGGAGTATACTGTTCCACACAAGTAAGGGATGGGATCCGAAACTTCGACCTGCGTTAACGATCAAGATGCCGTTTTGTACGCCAAACAGTCCTAGATAAGGTGGGCCGGACACGTAATGCGTATGAATGACAACTGATGGATAAGAGCCGTTAGTGACTGGATTCCTCGGAGTGTCAAACGCACTGCGGGAAGGCCACCGACCCGACGGTCATAGTTCTTCATGAAGAGCCTAGAAGAAAGATATGATGTTGAGATATTTGCAAAACTCCGGACCGCAGGTGTCTGTGGTGGGGAACGAACGCGCTATTGTCCTTTCCGAAGTTATATTTCGCAATATATACCCTGCCGTTAAAAAGAATAGGCACTAAATAATAAGTTAAAAAAGATATGATGCTCACGAGTCCCTAGAGTGAGCAGAACTCACTGGGCTACTCTTACACGCGACAACGAAAAATGGAACATTTACTGGCGCCCGCTTGAGTCACTCGACGATCAACGGGACTACAGGCGATGCAGGTGAATGTCTGTGGAGAAACAAATTGTTTGTAATGGATCCATCAACTGTGTTCAATAGACTGGACATCACCAACGAAAAGCAGCTGATCTTGATTTACTAACTATGGTAAGTAGTAATAACCACCAGTCTTCTTGCCGTCTTGTCGTTGTATACTTTGGCATTATTACTACTGAGTTTCTTTAACAGCGTGATGTTTCGTGCTACGACTTATGGCAGGAACATGCCATATCCGCGTAGTAGACGATAATGACGATTGTAGTGCATTCTATGATCAAATGTAAAGGTGTGCAGGTTATCGACGTGCACTCAAATCGAAGTCTTCGGAGAACGCACCACTGACACGACAAACAGTGGCTCCGTGGGCGTCCACCAAAACGGCATCGTTCAGTACTTCCGGGAAGTGGTATTCCTCTTCAATGAGGATGCCACCACGAAAAGGAATTTTTATGTGCATGAAGAAAAAATGGCGCGTATGGTTAGATATGAGCTGCCTGCCATACACACGTTGTCGTTTTTCGATCGTACGTGCGGGCTCTAAGTGTTCTTCGTCCTTCCGAATCTGCAAGTGGTGTCGTGCTTTTCTGGGCGATAAGAACACTGACTTGAGACATCGGTAGGCTTTACGAGTACGTGGAGCAAATATGCACTCAATCACCTCCACGACGCTAAAAACAGAGTCGACTGAATGGCGGACCCTTGAGACACTTGTCTTGACGGGTGCTTTATCCTCTCTGAGAAGTGAAACATCTTATAGAGGATGATGTCTAAGTAATCATGTTCAGAAAATCATTGTATTATTTACATTTCGTAAAACGTCGTAAAACGTCAGCAGACAATTGATGTCGGATATAAAGTCATCGATCGAATGCCAACATGGATAGAATCCCATTGAAATTCCCGTTGATGTTACAAATCCTATAGTGTGTTATTGACCGGCTTTTTGCAACGGATGGTTGCAGTTTAAATGTATCGAAAATTTAGCTTTTACATCATGTTCACCTATTTATCTACTTCCTCTTAATGTTAAGCAACTGAAGAAAGCTTTCGGTGCTTTGAGTTTATGTATCTGCATTGCTGATTTGCTGAATCTTATCGGATCCATGAAGGATAAAGCTCATGGTGATGATCAATTCTTGAGAGATGCGTCATGCATTCGACTTCATTAAGCATCGTTGGATACGATTCAATGCACATCTGGCCTTTACAATGACTCGCGATGGCCTGCCGATGTATCGAGCCAGTGCTGCTATCCTCCCAGACAAGTCTAATAGCAATTTGCCGACCCCGAAGAGATGGAAGGCCTGGTGAGTCTGGGGGCGGGGATCCATTCCACGTATATTGCACGGCGCCTTCGAGCACTGCGCTACACGCGTTTCTCTTCTGGCTTCTATCAAATCTATCATGTTCTTTTGGAAATTAATATCAGATTTGTAACTCCTATCTTCTTTTATATGCTTTAGCAAGTTTTTTTGAATAGTTCGTTATATTATATCACTACGAAGCTCACTGTAGGCACTTTTACTCTGCTTGATTGAAATGCAATATGTATTTTTGGCAAAGTTTAAGGGTTAGAGTTCCAGGTGCCAAAACGGAGATTTCGACGAGTTTATTTCTACGAATTCAAACTCGATCGTACTGCAGTACAAACGGCTCGAAGCCTTAACGAGGAGTGGGGCCAAGGAAGTGTACATGAATACAGAGTGCGACATTAACTTCAAAGACTTCGTCTTCGAGAATCTGACGTTGAAGATGAGAGAGGTCGGTGGCGGACACGCTTCTGCCATTGACGACGATGAACTGACGGCTTAGTGTAAGCATATATTCACAGAACTGCTCGAGGACTTGCAGAAGAACTCGATATGAGCATCTCATCTGTTTTAGATCGTCTAAGGAACATTAGAAGATTGAAGAAACTCGACAAATGGGTGCCGCACGAATTGGTTGGCAATCAAAGAAATCACCGACTAATGTCGGCTCTTAACCAGAACGGCCCGTTACCGGGTCTCAGTGCAATGTTTGAGAGTACTGAATCCCTTAGGACAATTAGCGACGATACGCCCACTAAATAGACCCCGATGAAGCTCTGCAGCGGCCAAAGTTTGACCAAAAGAAACCCATGTTGACATTTTGGTGGCCTCTCATTGGTTCGATTTATTATCACTTCTTGAAACCAGATGAAACGACGACAACTACGGAAAAACGCTTCAAGAAAATCCAAGAACGGTAGTAAAAATCCTAAAGGCTGTGCTGCGCATTGGTCAATTGCGCTGCCATATATCGCACCACCGAAGCTACAGAAGTTGAAGGAACTGGTCTACGAAACTATGCCTCATCTACCATACTATCCGGATTTCTAGCCTACCAACTACCGTTTATCCAAGTATCTCGGCAATTTTCTGTACAATAAATGCTTCGGAAATCAAGCCGAAGCCAAGACTGTCTGCAAAGATTTCATAAATTGAAAAATTCTAGAGTATTAACCCTTTCGCGATCATGCGCATTCATTCTAACACGTACACTGGTTTACTTCTCGGAGCGTACATCTTGATTTCAATGCACGCCTCATTTGCGCTACTCAATTGCGCTCCAATGACACGCGGCAGTCCGACGGGCCACGACACGCGAAGATGGCCGAGGTCGTGAAGGGTTATGAAACCCAAATAACTAGTTTGTTCCTCGTTGAAAAGAAAAATGTAGATTCTAGCGGTTTCTATCTCGATTAGCAAAGTATTTACAGCTAGTATTTAATTAAGTATCTATAGTAGTATGATTTATTCCAGACTAAGATAAGCATTTGGCAATACAGGTTGAAATCCGATATCAGTTCGGAAAGGCCTGATATAAAATCGGGCAACGGCTAAATACATAATAACGGGGATAAAGGGAGTCTGAAATTAACAACTCCATTGAATCTTCCAGTATCCTAACAATTTTTAGCCAGCAATAATCCAAGTAATTGATAAACATTGAAAATTTTTCCTCAAGAAGTAGCACGTCGCGCAGAAGGCGCTCGTGGATTTGAATTCTTTATTTTCGCGCCACTTGCTCAGATAAAACGCCATTTACGCATCGAAGGCGCGTTCCTGCGCTAATGTTGTTTACACTGATCAACGTACTTTCATTATTATTCTTTACTCATGACGTCGTTGCAAATACTAGTAATCAGATTTGACCTCTTCAAATCGATAACTGGAAGTCAAGCGTTTGTCAATAGAGTTGAATTTTTCGCGCAAAATCGATGCCCATAATTTTTGAGACCTCTGCCGCTTTTTAGTCTTCGGTAATTACTCTCTTACATTCTTTCCTTCTGAATAGTTTACTGTTTTGCTTGAGAGTTCTTTTTTCCTGGATTTCTGACCTGGGTAGTGGGAATTTCATCTGTTAGGGTTTCCGTGATTTAAATGGTGCTATTTTTAAGAGCTACGTATTTTTTAATCCACTGTATCCATTTTGTAATCCACTTTAACTTAACTAAGAGTTATAACCTGTAGGAAGAAACCTTCCTATGGTTTTCGTAAGGGTTTAGGAAATTTCTTAAGTCATCTTATTGACCAGCGTTGCCGAATACGTTATTGATCGGTTAGAGCTGCTCGGCGACCGACTTCCTTCCGTCCCAACTGTACTTGGGTTCAAGTTCTACTAAGAAAGTTAGCAACAAAGTAGCTCATAGTCGTTGTGGTCGTGCTTTGTTGCGATTTTCTTACTTTCCTTTACAACTGTTTAACCTTTTCAGACACGACAGAACAGCTAAATCCGGAAATGCATGCTCTGAAAGATGCTTCCAAATTGGCTAACACGCCGGTGAGGTTACTTTAAATAGTTTAACTTTAGTGCTTAGATCCTAAACCTTGAGATCCAGAAATTTCATGCGGTTCTTGGTTATTTCGATAGTAGAGTGAGTGCAGGTCGCAACACAACGAAAACGAGGTCGTCAACGAAAGGGGAGGAATCGTGGTTCAGTATTAACTACGAAAAAAGCAGTCGTAGACGAATCGTCACATTTTCCATCGTCAAGTGACGGTCAGCGTCCTCGTACCAGCGCAACGAACTGCAGACCAGGTGGTATAGATCGTCTCTTGCGGTTTTTTTCCTTTCAAATAGTTTTCTTTCTTGTGAACCGATCTTGTTGAGCTTATGCAGGTGTGGTATAAGGTGTCGTTATCCTTGTTTTTCTTGTTATTGTTGTTGTTGTTGTCGTCGTCGTCGTCATCGTTGTTGTCGTTGTTGTTGTTGTTGTTGTCGTTGTTGCTGCTGCTGTTATTGTTGTTGTTGGTCAATTGCTGATGTTTCGACGATTTCGAGCTCCTCAGAGTCGTGGTGGAACGAGTGGAAGTTTTCTTTCTTTTCTTGAACTTGTTCTGAGTGTATTTCGTCATAGTGTTTGCTACGATCATTATTTTTACCACCTTCAGCTTCGTCGTGTTCTCCAACAGGTAGTTATGTGCCGACTGATCTCAGTGGTTCTTCAGAGGCGTCATGTTCGTCGTCTAGATTAGGTAATTTTACGTGCTGCTCTCTGTACTTGTAAATTAGGCGTTCTTATTTACAGATTTATTCTTGTAGGAACTTTGTTCTACAGGTACTGTTGCGTGTGCTGAATCGTCAATGTCTAGTAACGAAAACAAACTATCAAGCGAAAGCTCCCTTTCCACACCCGAGTTAGTTGGTGTTCAAGGTTTGCGTCCTACACTTTTCATTCACATTTTATGGTGACATTTCTAGCCCTATGTTAGTTTTAGAATTATGGGACCATTACTTTACCCGTGCTGAGTATCATGCTGTTCTATCGAATTCGTTTTCCAAACGTCCAAAGAAGTGTGCGAGATCTCAGAGCCGTCAGGACATTATTGAGAAAATTACGCAGATAAAGCGAATTGAACAGTGTGTAAGTGCAGCAGTGCTAACAAATTTTTAAAATATGCTTAGTTCTTGATTTGCCATTTTCCAGCCATTGCTATACTTATTTTTTATTTTTTATTTTATTTCACTCGTCTTCACGTCTGCTATGCAGATCCCGGCGCTTCTCACATTCAATTCCTCGCATCCATCATCCACGAATATCTTCCAACTTTACGTGTGGCATTGGTTGCTGCTTCAAGATTTTCATTTCATCTTGAATGTCGTAGAATGCTCGTCGAGCAATTTTCCCTGGAGTCCTTAGATAGCTGGGCTGGAGCGCTCCCAATTGGCTTGCAGAGGGTGATTTTTTCCCAGACAAATCTAGCACCAATTTACCGATATCGGAGTGATGAGAGGCTTGGTTGGCCCGGAGCGGAATCGAACTATCACAGGGCTCGTGATGACGGGAATATACTAGTGATCAGTAATTTACTAGTTCTTCCGTACATTTCATCTATTACTTTTTCCTTTTTATTTTCTTCTTGGTGGATCAAGAATTGGTTTTTTTTATCTTTTCAGTTGTTGCTATAATTGTTTTCTGTATAAGCGGCTGATATTCTTTTCTGATACTTGGATACTCAGATGGCCCATCTTCACTGATTGTGAGGGCCTTAGCATAGTTTCTATTTCCTCGAAATTTTGCTGGTTTAGCCACTGTGTTACCCTGAAATCCCGAGGTATCCAGCCTACCTGGCCAAAGTCTGCCCATGTTGTCACCAGCCCAAGCAATCGCCGCCATTGTGGATCAGAGGGAGATTACCCACCATGCGATTAGGTTGATACCAGGAGGGTGAGGGCACCTGGTATTGGTTTACTGTTAGCTGGGCTTCATGATGGAAACGTCTGACTCCTCAGCTTGGGAGATCATGCTGGGGGGACGAATCCCCCCGCTGTACATCACAGCCCAACACCCAAGAACACCTCACAGCCACCGTGAGGCGGTAAACCGTTGGGGTTTTTTCCTAATACCCTGTATATTTCTTATATCCTAGTTGCCCTAAATGTTTCTCAACTCTTTTTCACTAAACCATCCAAAAAGTCAGCAATTAGTGAGGGAATCGCCATGTAAGCTTTGCTCTTTCTCACTATCATCGCCGCTACACAGAACAAAAACATATCTCGAGCGTTTTATCCTGAAGAATTTTAATATTTATCAGATTTCGAGGGGAATAAGGCAGATTACCACTTTCGAGTTCTTCAACTACGCCAATCCTCTTTGTCCTGGTAAGTGGATAATTATTTGGAATAACTCTTTGACCATCGACTCTCTGTTAATCTCGGCATTGGGTTATAAATGCGTCGTTTTCTTTCTCAGCAATCGCGAGGTTGTTATGCAGCATACTTTACTTCCGCGCAAAAGCATATACAATACAACAGCAGTTCGTGCTTCGGCAGCATCGCCTTCTTCACAGCCTTTTCTACGTGCCTACCACTGAGGAAGAACAACTATAAACGGCTGCGAAGAAGGCGATGCTGCCGAAACGTCAGCCATTGTTGTACTGTATGTGTTTTTGTGTAGAAGTAAATGTATGTTGTATCGCTATTGCGGAACAAGAAAGCGACGCGTTTATAACTCTTTGAAGTTTATGATTGAATTATTACTGTGTCATCTTATATATTCGTCAGTCGGCTGAGTGTTAAGAAGGTTTTTGGTATAAGGCCAAAAGTTGTTTGTCTACAAAGAATTATTTCACTCTCATTCTCGTTTTTCTGCTCAAATTCATAAGTTAAACGTGTGCACAAGTCAGCGGGAATACTAATGTTTGAATCTTTCAAACATTGTTAATAGTTGAAATCACAATGTTATACCTTTTTATTTTCTGCCTATTATAATTTCGCGGCAGAGTACTAAGCGAAATACAACCACAACGTTGCTGAGATACTTGCAAAACTCTGGACCGCAGGTGTCTATGGTGGGGAACGAACGCGCTATTGTCCTTTCCGGGGAGTAACGCGTTCACCACCACATCATGCGGATCACCGGTTTTTTGATTGCTGCGGCAAAGATAAACAGAAATAGCTGAGAGACAGGCGAAACGAAGGACTCGCATGATGTGGTGGTGAACGCGTTACTCCCCGGAAAGGACAATAGCGCGTTCGTTCCCCACCATAACTGCGGTCCAGAGTTTTGCAAATATCTCTGCAACGTTGTGGTTGTATTGTTAATAGTATTCTGTCAGCGACAACTTTTAATGTAGCCTTTTGCCATGAAGATAGTGGCTTTTTAGGTTAACAGTAATTCAGTGTTCACTATTCTCTTCGGTTCGTATCGTTACTTACAGGTCTTAATGACGTTACCACAGAAGTTTATATTGTTTCCTGCAGTGCTGATAAAGTTATCCAGAAGGTTCATTTCCCATTATGTTTCGTAAAAATTAATTTTTGCTTATTTTTAAACCTAGTTTAAGTTTAGATTTGAATTAATTCTAAACCTTAGGATTTCGTTAACAGCGTCATCGTGCCTTATAAGAGCACACATCGTCAGAAGTCACCAGTGCTTTACTATGCTGTTCCACCATCAGTGGAGAAAAACGCTCTGTATGTTTTATCTCGTTGCCATAGCTTTTCGGTTTAAGATAAGGATCTCTGCCTCCAAGTTTACTTTTCTTTTGTGCTTAAGAATATTTTTCCACTTTTTTAAGCAATATTTACTTCGTAGTGAAAGTCCACATCGAGCAGAGATACCATTATATTGGTTCGGGTAAGTTAACGAAAGTTAGCTTTTTGTTATTTATTTTATTTCACATTATTTTTTGTCACTTTGTTTTAGCTCGGAAGATTGGTCGGTCAAGAAGTGATGTAGATCCTGACGTAAAGAAATTCCCTGTTTTGAAGGTTTCTATTATAATACTTTTATTATTTTGAAGGCCACTGTTCTGACTTCTTCCCTGAATCTAAGGTGCCCATCTAATGTGTCATTTGGTGGAACATAAATTTTACTTCTACTTGCTGCTTTTTAAGACTTTCCTCTAACTGTATATTTGATAATTTTCGAAATTTTTCATAGTGGAACGAAAGAAATGTGGGCCTCAAATTATAGGAATATACTGTTTACCTTATGATATAAGCCAATTGTTTTAATGGTTTAAGAAAGCAAAGAGGGGAAATTTCGAGTTATGTTCTGTTATTCCTTGGATAGTTGGATGGACCGTTTTCACTGGTTGTGCGGACCCCAGCATAATTTCCATTTTTTTTGAGTTTTGCTGGCTTAGTCGTTCTGGTTCCTTGGAGTCTCGAGGTCAACCGAGCTAGAGTATCGCCCCCGTCGTCACCACCACAGGCAGTCGACGCCCTTGTGGATTAGAAGAAGATTTGCCACCATGCGACTAGTTTGATACCAGGACGGTGGTGGATCCTGGTATTGATTCACTCTTAGCTGGGTTTCCCGACGGAACCATCGGACTCCTCAGCTTCGGGGACGGTGATGTGGGATGGATCCTCCGCTGTACCGCACAGTCAGACATTCAGGAACATCATCCAGCCAAGCCACGACATGGAGGTGAACCGTTGGGAGAATGTTCTATTATTAAGGCGTTAAAATCCATTATTGTTGTTAACTGGGTAGATTCCCTCTATTGTTCATTTAGCGCGTCCTCTATGGTGTGCGAAAAGTCGCCACTGGTGGGAAGGATGGTGTGCGTCCAATGTTTGGGAACCATACTGTCGTTTTAATGTAAGGGTGATATAATTGCCTATATGTACTCTAATTGTAGGCATATCAAGTAGGTTATTTTTAGCAACAGTGACACGGATAGTGTTGGTGGTGTTTCATTCGAGTTCACTGAAGAAAAATGGATGTGGGATTGTGCACAACTAGCGGAATTTGCCAGAATCGGGAAGGTCACTTGCTTTCTTTTTGGAATATTTTCAGTAACATGTGAGTTTGTGGGGACAGTAAGCACGGGTTCGAAGCGCACCTGAGGTTCCAAGTTTTGCTCATATCTCAGTTTCCTAGTGGTTGAACTTCCAAGTACTTTGTGTGCTATAAACATTGTATGTAGTTCTGCTAACATCAAAGTTGTATTATTTTCTTCAGAAATTATGCTCAGCTGGTCCGATTGGCTTGATTAATTTCGGGATTAGCGACGAACATGTCGAATACAACTGGAGTATGGTGAAAGAGATTATGAATTCTCGAATTAAACGAATGGCAGAGGAGCTGATAGCGAATGATGTTTCTGTGTGGTTCGCTTTACATCATTCCAAAGCATCATTTACTCCGTCATAAAGTTTTCATTTTATATATATCCGTTATCCATATCTTTACCCATTAGTGTTTATTTCAAGTGGAGACCTAATTTGTATAAAATTCCTTAGTTATTAAGATACTTACTTCCTTGGATACTTGGGTGGCCCGTCTTCACTGGTTGTGCGGGTCCCAGCATGGTCTGCATTTTTTCGGAGATTTGTTGGTGTAGCCATTTGTGGTCCCCTGGAATGCTGAGGTCAGCCTGGCCAAAGTCTGTTTCAGGTCGCCACCACCACAGGCAGTCGCAGCCGTTGTAGATCAGAGGGAGATTGGCCACCATGCGACTAATTTGATACCAGGACGGAGATATATCCTGTGGTGGATCCTAATTTTGGTTTACTCTGAGCTAGGCTTCCTAGTAGAAACGCCAGATTCGTTGAGACTCAGCTTGAGAGACCCTGCTGGGAAGATGAATCCCTCTACTGTACTTCGCAGCCCGACACCCAGGATCACCTGTCACGATAAGGCGGTAAACCGTTTGGAGAAGTTCTTAAAGTAGAAGTGGATAGTTTGTTTGGATAACTAACTCAACCCGCAATCCCGCCTTTCTTCAAAAAGTAACATTGTGATGAATTATTGCTTACTATAAATAGGGGCATAATTTACATTTAGGTATCATTGTAAAGACGCTCGTTTGGGCAACGAGACGCCAACGACTATGCGTTGTAGTCCTTCTTCGGACAAGGAAAATCGCGGTGTTCTTCCATTACCTCGTAGAGCCCCGCGATCACCGCAAAAATCTTCCACGCAAGCAGTTTCGGTGCAAAAGTCTAATCGTTTGTCAACTTCACTTGATTGTGCTCTGCCGCCTGACGTCCTTGACTGTGTTTCTGGACTGCTTTGTCCTTTCACCAGAAAGACGTTCCAAAACGTTGAGGAACTTGAGGAGCACCTACGATGCTCATATCCAGTCTTCAAATTCGAGAAAACAGTGAGTATCCAGTTTGGTAGTAATGTGGTCTGTTATGTTAATCCTCACCTTCAGTTGTTATGGTCTTCAGGCGTATACTTCATCGGTCATTCATTTTGCCGTATCAAGCGTTATTTCTCGACTACAGTGGGAAAATCCACGGACTGAACGGAAACCAAGCAAAGGAGTACCTGTGTAAGTGAAGTGGTGTCAAAGTAGGACTTTGTTGCGGTTGTTGTTTTGGTGGATCCACCTTACTTAATAAATTCAGGGGAGCCGCCTCGCCACAACGAAAACCTCGGTATGCTCCACCAGAAGAATTACCGATAAAAAGAAAAAACGATCTTCCAAAAGCACAGATTATTCCTTTTGGTGAAATGTCGTTTGTGCATCCGACGTACTCTCAGTTAGGTGTAACTTTGTTTTTTATTTTCTGAATTTGTACGAGTAATCTTTTAAAGAGTTCCTGGACCATCATCTTCAAAAATTTACCATTCTGTTATTGAGGATACATGCGACTGGAAAAGTCAGTTGATGGAAAGGGTGAGTTGCGTGGTAGCCCATTTTTTATGCCATATGGTGGCATCATTTGATGTTCATTTGTTTTCCGATCCTCACTAGAGTTCTTCATTTACCTTTCATTTTAGAATATTCGTGACTACATTGATGATACGCCCCAGGAAAAAGAGTTCATGTTGTTGCACAATCGGTTTCGATCCAAGTTTCGCCACTCCATCGTAGGAGAAAAACTTACTCTGGATTTTTATGTATGTTTAGCTTTATGCTTTAGCTAGATTTTAGTCCAATCTTGATGGTAGAAGTGGCATCGTAATTAGACCATCATGAACTTCATTTATGATATTTTTACAAACATTTCTATTGATTAATGAGGTGGGGACGTTATACTAATACGATTTGGACGAGACGAAGTTTGTACACATGACTAGATCAAGAGATATGGAAAACTCTAGTTCTAACGCCTCGAGGTGCTCCACAGTGTGACCATAAACTTGATTAAGCAAACCTTTACATAACTGATAGGCTACTAACATAGCAACTCAATCTGCATCGAAAACGAGGAACGCGTAGTAGTTATTAGGTAGTGATTATTTTCATACATCTTTCAGAATGTGCGGATCTTCTAGAACATTTTAAAAAAAGGATAAAGCTCTCGGCGTTGATCAATCCCTGAGGGATGCACCATGCATTTGACTTCATTAAGCATCGTATGAGGGTGATTGAATGCATTTATGGCCTTTACAATGGCTCGCGGTGGCCTACCGATGTATCGAACCAGTGCTGCTATCCTCCCAGACAAGTCTGCTGCCAGTTTGCCGACCCCGGAAGGATGGAAGGCTTGGTGGGCCATGGGAGCGGAGGTTGATTCCACGTGTGTGTCACAGGGCACCTCTGAGCACTGCGCCACACGCATCGTTTCTAGAACATTACGAAATCGAAATCTCTTAAGGTCGAAATCCGGTCAAAAATTGGATTGTTCGGAGATTATTACACAACTTCATTCATTTTTGTTTAAAGTACCACATTTCCGTTCGCATCTTTGCAAAGAAAGACAAGTGCCCTTGCTTAAAACTCTTGTGTTCTGAAGGCGGCGAGGTCCTCGAGAACGCACTGTTGTCGATAACATCGACGGCGAATACGATCGGCTCTGAAAGCTCAGAGTTCGAAAGTCACCAAGAGACGTCTGTCTCCAGAAACACTCGAGCTGATACGCCAGCGTGGAATCGCACCAGCTGCAGGAAACCGCGAGCTAACTTCCGAATTTGCAAAACAATGCAGAGAGGCGATGAAAGATCTTAGAGAGAGAAGAGCAGCAGTAATGGCCGAAGCTGCAGAGGATGGGAAAACCATTTGCAAAGCGCACCGAAGCTTCGCCAATTACAAGACCAAAATGATTGCACTCCGGCGCCCAGACGAAACAATTACAGCGTCCAGAAAGGCAATGGAGAAAATCATTCATGAATACTACTCGGATCTCTTCGATAGCCACGTCCACGTTCCGTTATATGAAACAAAGGAGGATGGATATGTTGCACCACCGGTTCTCCCTTCCGAAATCCGACATGCCATTTCATCGGTGAAAAGTCGAACAGCACCAGGCCCGAACAGGATAAGACCAGAACACCTGAGGAACCCCCCGCCAGTCCTCGTAAACGCTGGCTCGGCTCTTCACACGTTACTTGTCTGAATGCAAGGTCTCTATTCAGTGGAAGACCGGCAAGACCGTGTTATTATTCAGGAAAGGTGACCTGCACGATATCTGCAACTATCGCCTCGCCCAATCTGCTTACTGTTTGTCGTCTACAAACTTTTCACTCGAGCCATACTAAACAGGATTGACAGAACATTAGACGAAGGACAGCCATGTGAGCAAGCAGAGTTTCGAAAAGGATTTAGTACGATGGACCAAATCTACACGATAACAAGACTCACTGAAGTATTGCTAGAGTACAAAGGACTGCTCTATCTCACGTTCATTGATTTAAGGAACGACTTTGACTAAACTGAGATAGAAGCAGTCATGGTAGCCCTTAATAGTCAGGGAGTCCCTTCTCAGTACATGAAGTTTCTTCATGAGTTGTACAAAAATTTCACAATCAAGATATCACCATTCTACAACGATATTAACATTGACGTCAAAAGAGGAGTTAGGCAATGCGATACCATCTCGCCAAAATTATTTACCGCCACCCTCCAGAACGTCATGCGAACATTGGAATATGATAATATGGGAGTGAAAATCGACGGTCGGCAGTTACACCATCTTCGCTTTGCTGATGACATCGTCCTTATAACACCAAACATTAGTCAGGCGGAACGTATGCTTGACGACTTTGATAAACTCTGTGGAAAGATTGGTCTTCGACTAAATCTCACAAAAACGATGTTCATGAAGAACGGTTTGGTTTCGCATGCCCCATTCACGCTCAATGGAACGTATATCTTTAAATGCTGCAGTTATATGACGAACGACTTATCTCCAGATTTGAGCAGATGGAAACGAGCGGCTTGAGGAGCTTTCAAGAGCATCGAAGAAGTTTTGGGGAGAACAGAGAACACCCGACTTCGTGCCCAGCTTTTCGACTCCACGGTTCTTTCTGCCTTAACGTATGCGTCAGAAATTTGGCGGCTGCATAAACAGGATGAAATATCACTCAGCGTTGTTGAACGCGCAGTCGAAAGGACAGTACTGGGAGTATCCCGTGTCACGCAAGTAAGTGAAGGAATACGAAACTCCGACTTGCGTCAACTGTCAAAACTCAGAGTTGCCGTTCTGTACGTCAAATATTCGAAGAAAAGGTTGACCGGTCGCTTAATGCGTATGAACGACAACCGATGGACAGGAGCCGTTAGTGACTGGATTCTTTGTGTTGTGTAACGTTCTACAAGAAGACCTCGGATCTGATGGTCTAAGTTCTTCACGAAACGCCTAAAAGAAAGGTGTGATGCTCAAGGAATTCTAAGAGCGATCAGAACTCTTTGGGCTGTTCTATCCCGACAGGGAATGATGGAAGATTTAATGACGTACGGTCGACTCACTCGGCGACCAAGGAGCCGTCAGGCCCGAGAGAACATAGGGTGGTACTGCTAGTGCCTCACTAATATTTCGATCCGTTTAACCAGCAACTAAGTTAGTTGAAATTGCCGTTCTTATATCTGTAATTCGAATACTTAAAATTTGTTAAAAGTGCAATTTTACTATGAGTGAATAAAATGATCTTTGCAGTGACAGGTTATTATACATTAGGGCGAATTATGTTGCTAGAACAGTGCAAGAAATATAAACCTGCAAATCGTGCATTAATTTCCAAGCCGCCCTCTTACAATACGTTTACGTTTACACTTAGCGAAAGCGATGGTTTTCAACGATTGTTTATACTTTTCCGATCACTTGAACACTGGAGTTGAGAGTTGTTCGTATTCTTGTTTAGCAAATGCGAGGTGTTATTTTGTTATTTATTCCCGAACAAGCTGACGTTTCGGCGGATTTTGCCTTCCTCAGAGCCTGGAAGGGACAAGTTGACAGCAATCTACCCGGCCAAACACTTCCATAACCAAACAGAGAAAAAGCTGAACCAAAATTTCAATCACATTGAACGAAAAATAGCTTCTTTGCACACTCACAGCTTTCTATGAGTCTTCCACTGAGTATGTCGTGTGAAGAAAAACTGCGCAGAATTCACATGGAAGCGTAAT
Source organism: Angiostrongylus costaricensis (assembly GCA_900624975.1). Lineage (NCBI taxonomy): Eukaryota > Metazoa > Nematoda > Chromadorea > Rhabditida > Metastrongylidae > Angiostrongylus > Angiostrongylus costaricensis. Next base: position 15,507 of record UYYA01004999.1, read on the forward strand.
ATGCCTTCCCATTAGAATAACAGGTTTATATACTGCCCTATATCACGCGTAATAATGAGGCATTCTTCCCTGCCGTTCATTTCCGGATTTCTGGAATTAATCTAGAATGCCTCGAGAGTTTTACGCGCTTGTGTTCTCGATTCTTGTGCGAGGATCGTGACCTGTACTTCAAAGTTCTCCCCGTTATGTCCCTAGGTCCTATACGTACCCTAGTATAAGGTACCTTATAGGTCCCTAGGTACCTTATACGTACCTTATAGGTACCCTAGTATTAGGTATTAAAGCCGACGGTAAAAGTTACTTTTCCAAAAACTTGAAGAAAATAAAACTTCGGGGTTTTTCTAACACGTGGAGTCACTTTCAGCGCTGCATTCTGGAGATCAAAACCCTACCGGGTGCGAACATTTGTTTAATCCTATCCACAAGGTATTAAAGCCGACGGTAAAAGTAGAGACGAGGACGAGGTGTGCGGGCTAAAAAGTGAGAATGTGGTTTTGCTTGAGGAAAGAGAATTCTATTTTGTTGGCAAGAACTTCCATTATACACATTTTCGATGGTGCAGCAAAACCGTTGTACGAAAAGAGCACAATGGTTGGTCAGGCTGAACAATTCCTTATACGAAGAGGTGGTAGTGTTCTAGAGCGATCCGCAATTAGTACAAGGAAAGAACACCTGTAATATGTTAAAAAGAACAAAATAGTCGGTGCAAATTGTTTGTTAACCTACTTTTAATGTCAACTTTCTTTTCCTTGAGAGTTTTCTTCAATACTTCATACTACGTCCATCTTTTTATTTCTCCTAATGGTGTGGCGGAGATTTCTTCTTAGACTTTATAAATTTCGGTTTAGACGAAATTTGTGGAATGTTGTGGTCTGGAGATGAAGAAGAAGCGTATCCGTGCACACTGTGTAGCGCGGCTCACTAGACTTGTGCAACAGAATAAGATGACACCTACGAATATGGCTGCCCTCACGCAAAAGTTGTACGAATTGGGTCCGAACGATCCAATTTGATGAGGTCCACACTTCTGAAAGATTACTATCTAAACCTGTTGATGTCCAGTGAAGGTTTTGAAAATTGATAGTTTATCTATCGTAGTGAAATATCTGGTTGTATTTGAAGAACTACAGATTTCTGAAATTTCAGGAATCATTAGAGCGAAAATTCCCAAGATTTGTCTCAATGCCATTCTTTTTAAGCTGACGGGATTTTAAACACTTTTGATTTAGTTTGACCTTATCAAATTATTATCTCTTTAGTTTCGTTTTGATTCCCATTGAGAGGAGTTCCTTCTACAGTGTTTCGTTTATGAACAGACTTACTTCGAAGAGTACCATTAGCTTAAATTTGCATTGAGTCATTTCATGTTGTCGTTTTTGTTCTGCTCTCAAGTGGTCCGTCAAAAAGTTGTTGTCTTGGATTTTTCCTTGAATTTTCGTTTAGCCGTTTCCTTGAATTTTCGTTTTTTTTTTTGAATTTATATGTATAGGGATTTGAGGAGTTTGGACGTACGATAGGACAGGTTTGAATTTACTCTTATGCTTTCATAAGTTTATGTCTTTATTTTTGTCAGGGTTGAGTTCATTGAGATTTCCGTGTATTCTGTTATGCTGCCGTATGTATGCATTTACTTCTTCGAGATGCTTTCTTTTTGGTGGTACTTTACCAAGTGTCGATCTTTTTGAATACTGTTATGATCTCTTTTATATAAAACCATGTATTGACTCTTTTTTCATCCAACTGCCCTATTGAGCGCTGCCATCTTAGTTTTTTGCAGTTCTAAGGGCTCACGTTTTTTTTTCTTTTCTAGTAGCGTGTAATTGTGAGTACCTCGGATTTGTGCTCTGACTGCCAGTTCCTTCCAGAATCTTTCAATTTTTTACCTCCACTCATTTTTTAATTTTCTGTGGATTATTTGGTTCCAATATATGGGTTTTCGGAGTCACAATTCTTCTGCAATTTGTTTCACAGTTCATATACTTTTCGTCACATCAATTTTTAACTGGTAGGCGCATTTGCTTTCTAAATGGGTGCATGTTTAAAGTCGGAGAATACATGAATTGTTATGATTTTACTCCGAATTTGCAATTGAAAGTTTAGTCAAGCTTATAACCAGATAGTGAGGCGTACCGTGGTCAAGTTCAAACGTTATCAGGTCAAGTGATTAGGTTATTCTGCCTACAGAGGCTATTCTTTAGCTGACCGCCGGTGCTATCCGTGTAGTTCTGACTGTATTCATCAGATATTTAGTGGTCATTTATTTTTTGGGTACTATTTCGTTTGTTTTTTTTTCTTTAGATTCATAAAAGAATTGACTAGAAGACGAAAACTAGACGACGTAGTTGAATTATGTTTGAGTGGAACATCGTTATCTCTATCACCACGTAGTATTATGCTCTTACCTTTAAACTAGGTCTTGGAAGTATTGATTTTGTGATCTTTTAATTGGTCTTCGTTTAATTCATCTATAGAACATCTCAGCTGATGGTAGTATTGATGGATCAAAGTGTTATACGAGTGCCTTTGGACGTGAGCTCTAATTATCAACCTCTCCCACGGTTTTGGCATCCGGAGACAATTGGGGAGTATACGGTATCTCATCTTGCTTCTAAATCGTAAAGTCTTTAACATCTAAGTACTTGCGCCGTCTACGATTTCTTTTCGTGTACATTATGCTAAGATGTAGGTAAGTTTCTTTTCAGTATAGTTGAATAGGCTATAGTAATTAAAACAGATTCACGAAAGACCATAGAGTTGAACGTACGATTTGTAAGTAGTCAGATTTCCGATGAAAATCACAGATTTCAAAACAGGTGAGTCACTATTAGGTAACCCGAGATCGACGTTTGGTGCCAGGTCGAGAAGATGCTAAGTATTTGTATGAAGCTGCACTGGCTGATGGTGGCGCGGTGAATCTTGACCTAAACAAGGGATTCAGTACTTTCGAAGAAAAGGTGAGTCGTTCTCTTACCAAAACCTAATTTAGCGAAAACACGATAGCATGCGGTATTTTTATCAAGAGGGGCTGCGCGTAGCGCCGTGGGAGCGGTATCGTTTAATACGCGTAAGGTTCTCGTTCGACTTGACTGCGAGCTTAGGGTGGCTCCCATCATATCGGTGCTGGAGAACCGTCTGGAAAAATCATCCTGTAGTCAAAAAGGTCTAGGAATACGCTATCACGGCTTTCCCAGGATGCCAGAGCAGCCGATTCGACTACCTTTCAATGACATTCCTGAATGTGATAAAGTTCTCAAGTCTAACTTACACGCAAAATACGGGGCTTTCCGAAAAATGTAATAACCCGTTACTATATACCTAACAATGTTTTCCTCAATTAGACTTCATTTGAAGCTCTAGCTGTTCTGTTTTTTGCGCACAGAGTTTTTTTCACGACGGTGAGCAGTCATCTACTTGTAGACTATTCGGACAAACTTGTCCCAGGCTTGTCATATTTGTTGTCATCGAATGCTGGAAGCGTAGTGGATAAAAATGCCGTGCAATAATGCACGCATGGGAGATGATCCGACCCTATTGCATCTCTGCGATTGGCAAACTTTACTTGATAATAATAATATTAGTGTCATACTTATCAGGTAAGAGCTTCCCCATCTACGTAGGCTTTCGACTACCTGTCCTGAAACCTCAGAAGGCCTTAGGACAACTATCCTAGGATTCAAAGAACAACCGACTTGGTCACATATAATGAAATTCAAGAAGAAGGGAAACTCTTGAAATGACAGCCACTCCCACGCAAAATCCAAAAAGTTTTGTGGATGGCGGTTGCAAGGCAAAGATCTGAGTGAAAGAATTGCTAGGATTCCTACAATACCTCATCTCGAGTTATGTAAAATAAAAATAAAAAGTATTCTTGGGGATAAGCAGGTGCTTTAATCTCATGTGAAGATTTATAAGTGACGTAGAGAACGTAAAGTTCTATCTACACTTGTCGATCGAGTTTGATCGAGGTTCGTATAACACTTTAAGAGCTAAATTTTTTATTTCATTTTTCGTTTTTTTAGGAAGTAATTAGTGTGTTTAATCGTTTTTGTCTTCTCGAAGACTAAACGTTGCAAAAGACTCTACTGTTTTGGAGTTGCGGAAATTCTTATTTATTTCCCTATCTCTGTTTCTTAGAGTGGTGATGAAAGACTGGATGTCTTACTGGATTGGATTGTCAGTCAAGCTCCACGTGGTGGCCATTTGAAAAAGGTATACTTATTTGATTTACTGTAATATTATTTATACCATTACATCTCTAGGACGTGAGAAAACTGAATGAAAGCTTGCCGATTAATTATGATACACGTGGTTTCCTCTCTCACTAGCTAAACCACTTCAAAGTATATCGCGATTTAGAGTTAAATAGTTGTAGAAGGATTCATTCCAATTTCGAATTAAAGAGAAACTTGGCCTTCCACTGTGATGCCTTTGCAGTTTTCCGAAAATTATAGTGATCAACAGCGGTGCGAATAGCTGAGTGGGTAGAGGTACCTGACACTCCCTGCTAAGCAAATTTCCATCCATCTAGGGTCGGTCAGTTGGCCGGAGAGTTGTCTGTGGGGATAAAAATACTACTACGCGATCCTTGGTTAAACCACTATAGGGGCTAGATGTTGAATCATTCCGTATAACATTTCCATAGGAGATGAATAAATGTGGATTTGTTTAATCATTCATCTCTTGTAGGAAGAAGTTTTTGTTATTGAGAATGAGTGAAGTCACTTTATCTGGCTTATTAATTTGTTTAGGTACTACATGAAGCCGATTTCGTGTGCTGGCGTGGTCTTCTGACTCGGATAGCTTCCACACCTTTCTCTCGGAAGGATGCATGGGAATTCGCTGCAGCACAGATTAAAGGAGTTATTTTTTTATGTGAAAGAGAAACAGAGTATACAAAACAGAGGTGAGTAAAGTTTTTTTTGAAACGCTATCGTCTGAAATTATGAGAGGAGAATAGATCTTCAAATCAATTTTATCTAATTATACGTCTTTTTCCATCTCATTTCTTGCTCGTATCAATAAAAGTCGAAACAACAGTGGAACGAATCTGTTGAGAGAATTCGATCCCCAATTATTCACACAGGTTCTACCCCACGGTTGGTTTTATTGTTTGGAACAAAAGTAAATACAGTCTAAACACTTTTTCCAGTGAGACAAATTTACTTTTTTTTAAACCGAAATGCTACTACTTGTAGTCTACCAGAGACCACGAGTCGTTTTTCTCTCGGAACTCTTATTTATTAAGCTGTATCAAATGCGTCATTGGTATTGTCAAATGGTGCGATCATGATGTTTAACGTTTTGTTTTCTGCCTTCTATAATTTTCATGGCAGGTTACTAAGTAAGCGAAATACAACCACAACGTTGCTGAGATATTTGCAAAACTCTGGACCGCAGGTGTCTAAAACGTTAAACATTGTGATTTCAACTACAGCCATAGCTTAACTGGGTTCTATGCCGATTTGCGCTCCCCAGATCAACCCCGCTGACGGGTGATTGCTGTGGCAAAAAGATCGATAGAAATAGCTGAGAGACGTGCGAAACAAAGGACCCGCATGGTGTGGTGGTGAACGCGTTACTCCCCGGAAAGGACAATAGCGCGTTCGTTCCCCACCATAGGCACCTGCGGTCCAGAGTTTTGCAAATATCTCAGCAACGTTGTGGTGCGATCATATTAGAAATTACAGAAAAAATAACGCGTCGTTTTCTTGTTTAGCAATCGCGAGGTTTTTTAAGCAGCATACATTTACTTCCATAGAAAAACACAATACAATACAACACTAGCTGAGGTTTCGGCAGTATCGCCTTCTTCAGAGCCTGGAAGGGTGTACTGATATACAATCTACTAGGCCAAACACCTTAATAACACTGACAAAAAGACGAAAAACTCTATGGTAATTACATGATCAACAGCTTCTCGAGAAACTCACCGCTTTTTGCGTGACTTCCAATGAGGAAGTTTAGAACAGCTGATTATAGTCGCACATGGTTGATGACTGCACCATCCCACATCAGAAATTGTTGCGAACGTACGGGATCAAGTCACGTATGACCTCCGGGCATTCGTCCCTGCTGTTCATTGTAGGGTTTTTGACATTTATCCAAAAGCCTCAAGGAGTTTTCGTGCTGGTGTTTTGGACTCCTGTGCAAGGATATTGACTTTTACTTCAAAATCGTCTCCGCTATGCTTTTGTATCCTATGCGTGCCTAATGGGGTGCTTCGTCTTAGTTTTCGTTTGCCATCTAGGTGTTCTTTTATACGGATGCACAAAGGTCTGCCCTTTTCGCCAATATATTCATCTCCGCAATTATTACAAGAGATCAGGTATATCGTGCCTGAACTCATGCATTGACCGTCCCTGCCGTAAGGGCAAATTACGCAATTTGTTGTTTCACACAGACGGTCATACAGGCGGTTACGAACTAACTGACGATGTAGAGCAGCCGGTGGTATTTCAACTATCGCTACCGATTCCTCTAGACTTGCCCTTCTTAAGCATCGTTTTATAGCTACACTTACTTCATCGCTTATAAAAGGCAACATGAACGGAACTTTCTTTTGGCCAAGTGTTTCGCGTGGGCGCGTCGTTCTCCTTGTAAACTTATCTCGTGGGGCTATATTTGGTAGCNCGCTTACTTCATCGCTTATAAAAGGCAACATAAACGGGATTTTCTTTTGGCCAAGTGTTTTGCGTGGACGCGTCGTTCTCCTTGTAAACTTATCTCGTGGGGCTATATTTGGTAGCCGTTGGAGATGGCTATTTGCCGAGCCAAGTCGCGCGACTCTTCCTTCAGTTCTCTGGTAGTGCACACAAAGGTGGCTGTTCGAAACATGTTTCTCACAATCGCCCTCTTTGTGTGTGAAGGGTGGGAAGAAAGGAAATGAACGAGGATATTCTTGTTACTTGGCTTTCGGTACCACTTTGTCAAGTAACCGCTACTTGATAGGTTTATTTGAACGTTCAAAAACGGAAGCCAGTTTTTTCGAATAGTAACCCCACGAGATGAGTTTAGAAGGAGAGCGACGCACCCACCCCAAGATATTGATTATCCATGACGAAGTTAAGTAAGAGAAATGCTATTGAAATTATCTGCACGATCGCAATCAGTTAACCTCGATGTGGTCCAAATTTTTTTTTTTAGTTCAAGGGCAATATCGAGTGCTTTTCCGTGACCAGGTGAATACTATGGATAATTTTTACCATACTGCCTATTATTTCTTTCTCCACGGCAGGGTGTTATGTAAAATACAACCACAGAGATGCTGCGATAATTGCAAAACTAGGAACTCAGGCAAGATTGAACACGCGATTACCCTTTCCTTCCCGGGATTCACGTGTTATTCACTGCACTAATGAAGTCTTCTCGTTCGGTCTCTATTAACCAGCATCATTGTAAGTGATTGCTTCTTCTTCAGGAAGCAGGCGATGACTCAAAGAGACAAGTTAATGTCTTATTGGGGTTTTAAATTCGAGCAATACATGACTGTAGCAGAAAAAGACGTAAGTTTTCGTTCTCTTTTCATACTGCAAAGAACAAATTTTTGAACTGTTTGCTATTACTAGAGGTCTTCATCGCTTTCATGCCTCTCTTTTCAATACATACTTTCTCCAGAAGGTTTTGGAAACTTAGGTTTGTCAGACAGCGCGTAGCTCATAACAGTCCACGGATCTTCTTCGTGAGGAAATTTGAACGGATTTACGACGTCGCTTCGTGGAGCTTCGGCAGATGGCAGAGAGGGGTTAAACATATACAAAAGTGATTTAGCGATAAATTTTGCCAATAATGAGCATGTAGAAGTCAAGAATTTTCCTACCTACTCACGCGACCTCTGTCACTTGTGCGGTTCATTGTCGAGTTAACGAGCAGCTGTTAGAAACATTCATTTTGTTCAGCGTAAATAGGGCGTGAGAAATGAATCTGTTTCTTATGAACATCGTTTTCATGAGATCTAAGTAAGGATTAATCTTTCCACAAGCGGTATCCAAGTCGGTCAACACTCGTTCCGCCTATCTAGTACGATGATGATGTCTTTGCCGACCTTCAACTTGCGGTCCCATGTTGTCCCGTCCAGATTTGCACATAACTTTCTTATAGGTGGTTGTAAATAGTTTTAGCGGGATGGTAGATTCTCGCTAAAGAGTTGTCTAAATTTTGGAGGATTTTGAACCGTGGATATGTGTGTGCTTGTGGTCTAACGTAATGAGTCCTTTTCCAAACCCTTCTTGTTTGCATAACTGTTCTGCGTTCAGTATGCTGTCAGGATAACTCGAGTTAAGGATTTGAAGACGAAATACGAGAATCACATGAGGCGATAGATGTCAGCTTTTGTGTTACTGTGTTTACGAAATACGATTTAGTTATGTCGTTCAAGCGTTAGATGTTACCCAAATTTGTCGACCTAGTTGAGGTACCAGCCGAGGGCTGAGCTGCGTAGGAGCGTTGGGAGGACCTTTGAGTTAAAAATATGGATTTAAAGCTTTAAACCAGCCATGTAGCAGTCTAACACTAGGTAACTATTTACAGAATAAATAATAAGTTAAAGTAACACAGGAACTAGTTAGACGATTAATAGTGGCTGCTAATTTGCTCGATTTTCGAAGTTGGAGCTGTTGAGATGTCGAGTATGATCTGGAAATATAGGTGCTACTTTATAACAATTGAGGAACTGTAAGTGATAATCGCAGAATAGAAATTCCAGTGTTAAGGTACTGCAATAGAACTGTAGGTTGTAGGCGCCAAATGAATCCACAATGTTAAGCTCTGAATGGAAATACTGAACGTTGATTTTCTCCTTTGAACGAAGTGCTACGCGATGGTGTGCTGCTCATTTGCGTCTGCTTGGGTTTGCTCGCTATTTCCCACACGCGTCTTCGAACTATTAGATCTCTAGCGTCTAGCGTAGATTACTTACTTACTCACTTGGGTACTTGGATGGCCTGTCTTCATTGATTGTGCATGCCGCAGCTTAATTTTCGTTCTCTGGAGATTTTGCTGGCTTAGCTATTGTGGTTTCCTGGCGTCCCGAGAACAACTTGGCCAAAGTCTGTCCCTGGTCCTCACCACTACAGGCAGTCACCGCCTTTTGGATTAGAGAGAAATTTGCCACCATGCGACTAGTTTGGTACCAGGACGATGGTGGATCCTGGTATTGATTTACTTTTAGCTCGGCTTCCTGATGGAACGCCGGACTCCTCAGCTTGGGAGACTGCCGGCGGGATAAATCGCCTCGTTGTACATCACAGCCCGACGCCCAGAAACACTTCCCACCAGCGATGAGGTGGCAAACCGTTTGGAGCGTAGCTCAGATTTGTATATGTTACATACCAGTCCAACGTTACCAGTGTAATGAGATTAACATTGTAGAGGCTGTACGTGAAACTACAGTAGATCTAATGGATCAGTGATTATTACAACGGTAATGCACGTGATATACGGCAGTGAGTAATACGGGTAGTTTAAACAGAGAGCTTACTTCTCAAGAGTTTACCGCCTCATCGTGGCTGGAAGGTCTTCTTGGGTATCTGGCTGCGATGTACAACGTGAATTTATCACCTCTCCCTCCTAAGCAGGGTCTTCTAAGGTGAAAAAGAGTCCGGCGTTTCTATCAGGAAGCCCAGTTAAGAGTAAACCAATGCCAGGATCCACCACCGTCCTGGTTTCAAAGTCGCGTGGTGGCAAATCTCCCACTGATCCACAAGGGCGATGACTGCCTGTGGTGGTGAGGCCCTGGGACAGACTTTGGCCAGGTTGTTCTCGGGACTCCAGGAAACCACAATAGCTAAGCCAGCAAAATCTCCAGAGAACGGAAATTACGCTGGGGCCTGCACAACCAGTGAAGATGGGCCATCCAAGTACGTAAAAAGAGAGCTCAACGACTGTGTTCTTCACATCACAAAGCAAAGCAGCAATAAGGAGATGACGAGCGCAAATACAGTATCGAACAGAAAACAGTGATGATTGGGATTGTTTGTTATGTTTCTGGTGGAGTAGGTGAAGTTACGGCGTGGCTTGTGGATTTCGATTCATTTCAGAGCACCGAAGCTTATTCTTCTTGCGTAAACTCACCGGCTAAAGAAGACGTTGGGCAAAGAAGAACAGTCCTCATCAAAAACTATTTATATCCGTGTTATGATATGCGCACTAAAGCGCCTTTGAAATTGGCAACATTCAAAAAGTTCCGCCCTCACAAACAGGTCGGCCAGGTAATAGTAGAGAAGTTAAATGGTATAAAGAATGAAACTATCGGCGTTGATCAATTCCTGAGAGATGCGCCATGCATTCGAGTTTTTTAAGCATCGTTAGAGGTGATTGAATGCGTATATGGCCTATACAATGACTCACAGTGGCCTACCGATGTATCCAGCCAGTGCTGCTATCCTCCTAGACAAGTCTGGTTTTTTCACGCTCACTGCTCGTGTTTCATAAATTTTTGATGTGGCCAAATCCACATATTCCGATTCGTGTTCTATCGTATAGTGGACTTTTTTAAAGTTCGTATTTTTTCTCCGTTATGCAAAGTCCTCTTCACTGTCTTCGTTATGTTTCGTAAGCATTGGTGGCCTGGTCGTGCTTCAGTTCCTGTAATGGTCCAGAATTCTTTCCTTTTGAAGGCAGGTGACCTGCGATCATTATAGGGATCTAACGAGCGATTCATCTTCATGTGGTTTACGACAAATGGTTTAGTTCATGACTTTCTACTCGAAGGAAATCAGTTGTGGTGTTTATTAGTCGAGGAGCCATGCTATATGCTCTTGGTAGTAAGTTGCACTTCAGAAGGTAGAATTCGGTTTTTTCTCCAGCAGAATTTTTGAGATCTGAGGCGAGAAACATTTTTCCTTGTCAATTCCATGCCCTGGCTGGAGATGTTAGTAATAGGTGGTGAAATTTTGAACTGAAAATTTTCGGTTCATTCTTTCTTTATCTGTTAATCATCTCAAATGCGGGCCCATCCTGAACGTCATCACGCACGACGTTTCCTCCCATTATAGTATGGCTGTAGTTGTTCATTATTATATAGCTAAATAGAACACTCCAAAAGAGAGGACGTTGATCACGTAATCGATCTCTTCACGAGTTTTAGTTATTCGTATGTCCAGCAACGAGTCTCCTATGAAACTCCGTTTGATAAGCGGCGAAAGGATGGCGAGGCTTCTTATTTTTATTCTGGTTTTGACTGGAAATCCGAATGCAAATTTCGATTTCCTTTCAAGCTTTGGTTAACTGTCCTTGTGGAGATGAAACCTTTGTTGCATATAGCAGTTCGATAAGAAGCAATTTTATCTATCCCAATTAGAGAGTAAACTTTTAAAGGTCATTTTTTAAACTATTATAATGTTTTTTAATCGAATAATTATGACCTTGGGGATTTTTGAAATGTTTCACTAGCCAAACCGGAAATTATTTTTTCGAGGGAGAGCCCAGTGTGAATACGCCGGTAACATCTCGTGAGGAATTTGGCGTTGTTGTCCGCTCGGAGCTTGGAACATCTGTGGGAACACCACTGCAATTGGTATACGGTGCAGAAGTGGATGCCATCAACAGAAGTGAGAAGGATTTTTTTGCCAGTTTGTTTCTTAGTCATTTCGTTTTCTGATTCCTTTCAGTTAGATGGTATTAAAATTTTTTTAATCTGTGACTAATAAGGGAAGGAACTTATTCACTATTCAACTGCAGATGGCCGTTTGGTGGAGTTGAAAACCCAACGTCACGCCCTTGAAGGCGTATTTTGGAAGCAGAAGAGTATGAAATGGTGGTTACAATCGTTCCTAGTTGGTATCGATCATTTAATTGTCGGCTATCGTAACGATGATGGAATCGTCAAGAAGGTTTGTTGGTTCGAATTAATAGTTTTGATGAGTCCCCTTTCATGCTTATATTTTTTTGTTGATGTATTTGCCTATACAATTTTATAAACTGATCTTTTTGAGCTGTTGGGAGGTTAGGTCTTCGTCATTGTTGTTGTTGTTGTTGTCCTTGCTATTGGTGTTGTTGGTCTATGGCTGACCTTTCGCCGATTTCGACTTTCTCAGGGCCTAGACGTATTTTATCTAACAGAAGTCTTATATTCGGTGAAATACTTATAGTATTAATGAAGATCAAGTTTTCAAACAAACACCATTTGGACCAAAAAGGCTACTCACCGTGCTGGTAGGTGTGAGACTGGTTCACGCGTTGTCCACGTGGTGTCGCGAGCGAAACCCACCCAGAGGTCAAAGTATCATTTTAAAATAAGTCGCCAGGTCACGCGTGATATCGAGGCATTCGTCTTTCCGGTTCATATTTGGATTTTTGAAGTTTGTCAAAAACGCCTCAAGAGTTTTGCGCATTGATGTTTTCGATTCCTGCGCTAGGATCCGCACAGTCACAGTCGCTTCAAAACCATCGCCGTTGTGCTTTTGTGCCCTATGCGTACCTAGAGGGGTGTTTAAACGGATTTTAGCTATTCCATCTAGATGTTCTTTTATGCGGACACAAAGTGGTCTACCCGTTTTCCCAATATACTCTTCGCCGCATGCGTTACATGAGATCAAGTATATTATACCTAAACTCATGCAATCCTCGTCACTCCCGTTAGGACAGATCACACAGTTTTCTGAGCTGCACAAGCGATCATGGAGACAGTTGCGAGCTAACGTAGGGTATTGGGTGGGATGTCAATAATCATTACATAATTTTCAAGACCACCTTTTCTTAGGCATCTCTTAATGGCGTAACATATTTTATTTGATTTGAAAGGTAGCTTAAAAGGGATCTTAGTTACGTTCAAAACATTATTTTGGGGAACTACCTTACGTTTTTGTCTGACCCGAGTGGCTTCTGCTTCGTAGCAATTTTTCGTACCAGGTCTAGTGATTCTTCCCTTTCCTCTTTTCCTGTGCACACATTTTTAGCCGTTCGAAACATGTTTTTGACAAGTGCTTTTTTCACACGTGATGGATGAGTGGGGAGGTAGTGAACTAGTATATATTTTTACTACTTGGATTACGATACCATTTTGTTATATGGCCATCTTCAGAGAGCTTTATTTGGATGTATCTTGCTGGTACATTTTGCAGTAACTCCCACTACCGACTTTTTATTAACCTCGGCATTGATCAGAGCCGCTTTCTATGAGGAAGGCGAAATCCGCCGAAACGTCAGCTTATTCGTGAATAAAGAATAATAACACCTCCCGTTTGCTCAACAAAAATACGAAGAATTTATTTGGATGTTTAAGAATGGAAGCCAATTCTCGTTTGGTTTTTCCCGTGTGAATTTTATATACTCTGGCTGTTTGTTTAACAATTCACAGCACTTATCCATCTGTTCTTGTGTGGAAAAGACGAAGCAGTCGTCTATGTATCGACAGTAGGGTAAAGGTCGGTGATCGAGAACTGGAGCATCCACCTTAGACATGGAAGCGGTGGCAAGGGTTGGTGCTAGTTATTGTCCCATGGCCAACCCTCTACTTTCGGCAAAATATTTTCCAGGCCTCCTAAAGACTGCAAAAAAAAACTAAGACACTGTTTTAAGAGAGTCATTAGTTGCGCAATCGAAAATTCGTACATTTTAATTTTCTTTTCGTGCTCTACAAACAACTCGAGAATGGTTTGCATTGCGGAGTCATTTGACACGTTGGTATAAAGTGAAGCAACATCGAATGTCTCCATTACACGGGTGCTGTTTGGTTGCGCGCACCGTAGGTGGTCTACAAATATTTTGGTGTTAAGTAAATGAACTGGAATGAGTTTTAGCAACTGGGTCGGGATAAGGTTTAGGAACCGCGTTATTCCATCGGTTGACCCACGTATACAACTGATGATTGGTTTCACTTTAAATGAAGTTGGATCGGTGGAGGCAAGGTCATCAGTAAGCTTATGTGTCTTAATAAGTAACTAAGGGACAGTGCAAATCGGGTGTTCGATTTTTAGTCGAAAAATAACTGAAGGCTCTAAACCCGCTGCCTTTGCCGTACCGTATTGACCCATCCCATATTTAACTTTCGGTGTTGATTCCTATATTCCTTTTCAGAGGATGCTCGATAGAGAGGAACATAGTAGAGATGTTTTTTTGTTATTCTAGCGTCCAAGTGACTAGGAATAACCACAAATTATCCACTTTTATCAGTAATGGAAAGTCGCGTGGATTTCGAATTCAACAGCTCTCTAACCTGGCGCATACCACACTTTTGTTGGTGTGTAAGGTTGGAGCTTAATTTTCTATGTTGGTAATGATTAAGTATGCGGAGAATTTTGTCCGAAAATAAACGAAATGCAGGGTCAATATCGCTATTTCGTAGCTCTTGCTTAATGAAAGGTCGGGGTATAGGAGATGGTGGTAGTTCTGCTCTTGGCAGCTCTTTACCTAACATTTTTAGCCTGGCTCTTTAACGCAGCTGACCTTGAAGTTCATGCAGGCTGCACATGATCCTGCGCAGGATTGATTTGGAAATGGATTGCATAGGCGAAAAACTTGGACCCAATTCTAATAGTGAGCGTGTGTTTTCCGGAAGCAGTATGTCTCATAACACAGTAACTCTGGATGGTTTTGGTGCGCACTATATCATGGCTAGAAGTTAAAACTTGACTAGCGGTTGTTCTTTGTTTTGATCCTTGTCGGTGGCGTGATAGGTCCTCAAACTTCTGTCTTAACTTGCTTTTAATTTAATTTTATTGTTGTTTCATATTTAATTGGATACTTGAACGGCCCGTCCTCACTGGTTGCGTGGGCCCCAGCATAATCTCCATTTTCTCGGAGATTTGCTGGTTAAACCATTATGGTTCCTTGTAGTCCCGTGGTCTTCCTGGTCAAAGTCTACCCAGGTCGTCACCACCACAGTCAGTCGCCGCCCTTGCGGATTACAGGGAAATTTGCCACCATTCGACTAATTTGATACCAGGACGGTGGTGGATCCTGGTATTGGTTTGCTTTTAGCTGGGCTTCCTGATGGAAACGTTGGACTCTTTCTCAGCTTAGGAAGCCCTGCTAGGGGGTTGAATCCCCCCACTGTACATCACAGTCCGACACCCAGGAGCACCTCCCAGCCACGATGAGGCGGTAAACCATTTTATGGTTTTTCGTATTTGCTTTTGTGAAATACAAATATGGCGAAACATTTCAGCATTGTGGTGACTTTTTTTTTGTTCACTTTAAAATTGTTTTACATTGACTTGGTTAACGGGTACTTCAGGTTGTATACTTAAATCTTCAATTGAACTACTAGTGTAAGCCCAATAATAGTTTTAATAAGTTGGCCATTATTGGTTATCAGTTCATAACTTGATTGTAACTTCACGATTTGAGTAACTATTCGGGAGCAATTCTATTTGGACCTGCTTAGGTGGAATCTGTGCAAATATCTGAGCTTCCAGAACGAGGTGAATGGTCCGGAAGTGTTTGCATGAATTTGCTTTCCAATGTATTGAATTCGGTGAGAAAATTTCAGACCAAATTGTTTTTTTTATGCGGAATGTTCCATATATTCGCATATAGAATTTTGACGTCACTTAAACCTTATTTTCAAGTGGTAAAATTACCTTTGAAGGCCAGAACTCGTAATCCAACATTTTGGTGTTTCAGTTGGGCATGAGATAGCGTTGAACTACGGCAAAGGAAATGTTTTGTATTTGTCTTGTATTTAAGGTACGTGAGTTACTCGTAGAAGGCGGAGCATGTATAGTTCGTTTCGAACAAAATCGTGATGAAATCACGATACATTCAGCGCCACTTCGTGACGTCGACTTCTTCACGTATAATTTTCGTGTTCATTTCAATTTAGAATAAAACAAGCGTTTTTTGCTGTAAACCGGCTTTAAACGTCGGTATAATTGACCAATGTACCTTGTTTCATTGATAAGCTAACACGTGCCTGTTACCAATATTTATTCGGCTGATGTCTCTTCGTCTTCGGTTGATTGTCCGAAGAAACAGTTGTTACCATCGGACAATCATGACTATCAGTAGGAACTATCCTGTATATAAGGGAATCTCTAGGTGAATATGCCTCATCCGAGCGATGCTTCCATGAAGAAGGTCTGGCTCGGTGCGCGACGAAGACGATGAAAAGACGAACGACTGTGGGCATCGATTCGGATCATCAGCTCTGATGAAGATGAAGACGTCAAAGCGTTAACCGAATAAATATTGGTAACAACCTCGTTTTAGCTTATCGATGAAACGCTTTTTAATCTGATATCTCGTGTGTTTGCTTCTTTCAATTCGACAAAGCTCAGTAACTCTGTTCAATTCGTTTTTGTATTCCTGTCTAGCCATTTTTTCCTGATCTTGAGAGGAATTCCCACCTTTCATTCTCTTCGCAGAAGTATAGTCTTAATCGGAAGCAAACGATTCCAAGAGGATATTTGGCGAAGATTTTATTATCACATTCCATCGTTAACCATCGACGCATTGTAATGCTGACGATTACTTCATGCTTCGTCTTCGCTTCGTCACGTGCGGACCACAATTTCGAGCAGTGTTTTTTGTAATTTGAACCATGCGTTCCGTCTATTTTCAACATTTTGAAGGGTCTTACAGACCCCAGATCTTTCTTATCAGATGTAGAGACTGTTCTCGACTTCGTGGAGAACTATCTGGACCGTTTATTCCTATGTACTATCTTTTAGGTTAGTGGTGTACATGTCCTAGAGAACACTGCAGCAAAGGTTATGTATTTACTCATACACACCTGACCTAAAGTGTATTTTGAGAAGTGTTCAGGGCATCCTTTATTGTACAAACTTTCCACTATACTTATCTAAGGTGCTTTTTCGTGTGTACTGGAATACGATTGAATCAACTGTTCTGTAACAACTACAACCCGATCTCTGTCTCCACACTTTTGTTTGGTTCTGTAAGATTGCACTAGCCGGTAAACTCGGAAACTTCATTCTACCTCCACCCTTTCCACAAAGGATATAGGCATTATCATTCCCTTGTCATTCGCTTAAAGATTTTCACAATCCTTCCCTTCTCTTTTCCATACTCCCTGTAGTTGAGCTCTACCCACATACTGTACTCATCACCGATCCATTATGGCTACCCTTTATGCAAATCCACATTTTCTTATGTTGCTGTGCTGCTATTGTTGTATTGCTTCTATAAAGGCTGACTTACTCAAATGGTGTTCGAACTGCGCCCACCATAAAAACATTTCACTCTTGCATACCACAAGAAAATGAGCCTTTTGCATTGAATCAACTCATACGTCAATCAGATACTGTAGCGTACAATTTGGACATGCTTGCTGAATAGTGAGAGGATTTGTGCCAAGAAGAGGTTCCTCAGCGCAAGCGCAAGGAATTTTCACTACGACTTTACATAGTTTTCTGTGGTATGTTCGTTCTCCCGCTGGTAAAATTTGTATAGGGAATGATTGATAGTGGATCCGTCTAATATGGCTCGATTTCTTTTTTTCGCATGTTTAGTCGGTCTCTTCCCCAGTTTATGGCTAGAAGGAATCTTCGCCAGAAAAAGGCGGTGATTTTATTCGGTGCGCAAACACGGCTCGATGCCGTCGTTTACAGAGAGTTGACCATGCTCCACGAGAGTCGTACCTTATGGACATCCGCGCTTACAACGGTGATCGCCTTTCTCTGCACGGACTGATCGGCGGTCCTGGTGCAAGTCGATTGATTAGACAGCGATTAGATAACTAGTTGAATAATTGTTGCTAGACTTGGACCGCGATACTCGACATTCTGATAGGTTGACAGGAAGTCGCTAAAATGTTAAGTTGTTGGGCAGAAAACTGACATTCTGTCTGTGAACTGGAATTGGTCTTTGGTTGGCCTACCTGTGTTGCGACGCTAAGTAATTCGGAGTTCCTGAGTGCTACGTAGCTATTGCCTTTGGAGAGTCGCCTATTTAGGAGTAAATTTGTGAAGTCGCACTGTAACATCGGCTCGGTGCGGTAGATTTGAGGATGCACTTGTTAGATGGGACCTTTGACGTGGGATTCTGATGAATGAAGAAGATCGAGCCAAGCGAAGTGTGATAAGATGATAGGCTGGAAATTGCTTGCAGTTGTCAGTGCTTAGCCGGTCCATATGTGTTGTATACATACAAGGAAAAGAACTAAGACCACGCTGAGAGAATCGATTGGCAGTGGAAACAATAAGTATTAAGAAGTAGCGGGAGAAGAGATGAGCAGAATGTCTCATGGCCAATATTAGATTCCATCTGAAGGCGGATACTACTGTCGTGAACGCAACTCTTTCCCAGCCAGTCTTTTTAAGGACATACAGACATTTGCACACGTAAAGGCTACAGACTGCTTCTAAACCACTAGTTTTTGCAATGAACAGCTGCTAACATACAAAGACTTAGAGAGCACTTTGCGACCGGCTGTGAAGCAAGTACATGGGATGGTTGTGGGAAAGAAATTTATGGATTCAGCAGAGCATTAGGAGATGGATAATATTCCTTCTTTCATTAGTGTTCTCTATATTCTTCTCGAAAAGGAACAAGGAAGAGTCAAATCATAGGGAACATTATTTCAACGTGATTTGCATTTTTCTGCGATTTTATGGTTCAAAGTTCCCCATTCTGCAGTCGTGTTGTTTCGCAGTTATTGTTAGTATTGAGGTTTCACGACTTGAATCAATAAAGTGGTTGCCCTCATGGATGAGCACTTCATGGTCAACGTAACTCGCATCGAGTGCCGTATCTAACCATCAGTTAATGTTGGTGAATAGCAATTGGTACAGACAATATTCTACACAAAATATCCGATGTACTTTGTCACTTCTCAATAAAATTCACACATGTACTTTGTATAGGAGCTGTTGTGCCTTCATTCGAACTTTTCGTACGAGCGTTACTCCCCGGAAAGGATAATAGCGCGTTCGTTCCCCACCATAGACACCTGCGGTCCAGAGTTTTGCAAATATCTCAGCAACGTTGTGGTTATTCTGGCAATAGTTGCTATACTCCTCGCATTACAGGAGGTGTTTAGGATACACTATTAATCATCGGAGTTAGTTGGCTCAGTCAGTGCTCATACTGTCTCCATCTTCCTCTTGGCGCTTGTGTTCCTTCCTTTCCTGAACATAGTCACTTCGTTGTATTTGGTACGAAGTCGCGCTTTCTATCTCGAACCAGTAATGACTCAGATCTAACAATTAACTCAGACTGTATTTCACGAAATCAGTTCACTGAAACTCTGGCTCATTGTCTTAGCTGTATTGACAGTCGGTACAGTGAATGAGAGAGATTTCCTTCTAGACGAGTGTAGGGGTAAGGTGCGAAATCGGAAGACAGAATTCCACGACGGTCCATAAGGTGGGTACGAACAGTGTGAACGTCGTCAACACTAAGCTTTGAAATCTTCTCATGGTTCCTGTTGCTATAAGAGCATGGTCCTATTGTCCATCTGGTCAGTCAAGCGTTCCTGGTTTTTGTTTACCGAAGGGCGATCAGATTGTACGTGACGTGTTACTCAGCGTTTAGTTGAACTTTGAAGTCATGCTGTAAGGAACCAGGTATGCAAATAGGAAAAGAAAGTCCCCAAGGCGTATCGTTTATGTATCGTCGTCGCGCTTCTGATCAACCGATCTCCAATACTTAAACGTGTTGAATATTGGTCCAGCTTGATTTTCCCTGGAAACCCAAAAGGGTTGTGCCATGGCGCTTTCGTCTTCACCATGCACACTCACTAGCGTTCGTGAATCGGTGGGACATCATCTCGATAAACCATCGTATTAACAGTTCTTTTAACACACAACAAATGAGGCCTAATATTCAGCTTTATGGGTTTGCTGGTTTTTTCACATTAAGCCATTATTTCATGATGACTAGAAGAGTTCAGAGGTCCTGAACATCACAGGATTGTAGAAAAGGCTTTACTTTGCCGTTTTATGGGTATGTATGCTACTATTTCCTATACGATACTACACGTGCATTGCTGTCAGTATTTGGAAGGTGCGTGTAGCGCAGTGGTCGGAGACGCCCTCCAATACACATTGAATTGACCCCCGCGCAAGCCTCACCAAGCCTTCCATCCTTCCGGGGTCGGCAGATTGGTAGCAGACATGTTTGGTAGGATAGCAGCACTGTCTCTATACATCGGCAAGCTACCGCGAGCCATTGTTAAGGCCAGATATACATCCAATCACCTCCAACGATGCTTAATGAAGACCAATGCTTGGCGCATCCCTCAGGGATTGATCAAATCCTCAAGTTTTATCTTCTATCTTTTATTTGGAAGGACTTTGTAGCTTACGTTAGGTCAATTTCGGAGTTACTTATACCCTACATTCCATACAATAATCATGGTCCGCCATAGGTACTGAAATGAAACAGCAGTTCCTTGCAAGTTATCAGTCAATGAACTTATCCCCAAAAATGTTTTTTATGGATCATTAAGTGTAGGGAGCAGTTTCTCTGGTCCGACCCTTCCTGCACTGATCTATTTTCGACCAGCTATCGAATTCTGTAAACCATTGAACTTAAAATGGACGGTATGCGCTCAAATCGCTCGTCGTATATTAAAATAATCTCTACCCGATGCGTCTCGTTCCCTGAATACTAGCTACCAGAGGTTTCCAGCTATGATCAGCAGTATAAACAGTACTGAGAAATCCTATGCATTTTCATGTTTGAACCGTGTGATGTACTTCATTACTCTCCGTTTCCAACGTCGGAAGTGTGCTGTTCCTAAAGGTTTTTTTTTTTTTGACTTCTCACGGATGACGAAATCGTTCTGTTCATGCCATCCGGATCTTGCGGAACCGTGACTGAACCGTGACGGAACCACGATTTCATAACACACAGTTTCAAAGTCTATGAAGGCCCTCCCACTCCAGATGGAGAGTCAGTAGCGTCGTCGGTGATCCATTCATTCGTTTAGGTTCCATCTTCCCACTCTACACTTCTTTCTTTCCTCATAATTTCATGTACCGGGATTTTTGTTGAGCTATTTCTTCGCATAGTCAGCACGAATCTCTGCTGTATATTATGCACACGCCGTTGATATCATCGATACATTAAAGACATTATTTATTCTTGCGCAAGCTTTCTTCGATGTTAATCTCGTTCCAGGGTTACTGTAGTGCCGGTAGTGCTCATATAGAGGATTAAAAGCCTAATTTTGAGCTCTGGCAAAACACATCTGAAAGCATTGGATGGCAGGCTCAACACACACGAGCCCAATCCAGCTTACAGAATGCGAAACCCTCCAAATCTTGGAAAGAGCAGTTGGTTAGAAGCACGTTATAGCCGTTTCGTTTCACTTTTTCTTTCGCTTGAAATGAATCTTCACATGTCGCTGATTTTGTTTCTGGTTGTTTCTTCTGCCACAAAAAGGTTTTTTTTGCTGTAGATGTATTTTTTATCCACTTTTTGTGTTTTATTGTATTAAATCCATAACTTCGCCAACGCTGATGTCAATCTAGGCTTGAACCGATGAAGGCTATTTTCAAAACATATGACATTTTGTGAAAAAGTGTTCTCCGGATGAGTTCATTCACTTCTCCACTGGCATGAGTCTCTGTGACTCACAATGTGCGCGAGCAATCTGACGTGATGAATGTTATGAGCACAGTCCTACTGTGAGTTTTCCTGTTTTGTACCGCGTAATGTATGGCTGAAGTGCACAGTAGCGCTGTTTTGTTGAGGAAGTTGTTCTCCATTTGTTTTCGATATTCAATAACCCTTGTACCACCATAACACATTTACCGGTAGCTTTCTATTGGCTTACTGTATACAATGGAAATATTTAGAACCTTGCATGGTAGCACACTAGTGCTCGATCTTACTGCTAAGGATTTAGGTACCATTGTTGTAGGTAGTGCAGAATGAACGAATGTTCTACACTTTTGCGAGATCGACATGTTCAGGGTCTAAGAGGAACAATTCGTCGTCTACCACTTTCGTGCGAGTTTTCCAACTGCTGGAATTTTCTCGATAGTGAATTTTATTGATCTATAGAAGAAACGTTGAATTATGACTCGGAGACAAATATTTGTGTAATTGCAGCTGTATAATGTATAACTTTTATTTGATGCTCATTATTTCTTTTCCGGCACGGCATTATAAGAAGTACAACCGCAATGATGCTGAGATATTTGCAAAACTTGGACTCCAAACCAGATCGGACCGCTATTATCCTAACACGTGAGCCCCTGAAACGGTAGACGCGGTTCGATCTGGCCTAGGGTCCAAGTTTTCCAAATATCTCAGCATCATTGTGAATTTGCTTTCAAATGTTTTGAATAAGGTTATTAAGGCTTCTGACAGCTAGGTAATATACTCCATAGTTTTATCTTTCGTAAAATTTTATTGCTTTTCTTAATTCCTCTCTGTTTCTTTTTTCAACACTTCCATGAACATAGTGGTCGTATCAATACCTATAATGCATACACAGTGGCATCTGAATCTTCCATTGAGGATCTGATGACTCAAGCTAAAAAAAGATGCGACGTCATTGTACCATCTGAGACGAGAATATGCCGCCCCATATAGCTCCGTCTATGATACCGAAGAACTATCCCTTTGAACATGCCAAAATGGAGGAGGGAGTTGGTTGGTGTTCTCGTCAGCACTAATTTGGCCATGTAAGAACTTTAAATGGACGATTACGCTTGAAAAGATGGAAATTATACCGGCTTTACTAATACTCCTCGTCTACGGACTCACATCGGGCTCCTTCTCAGCTTGCGATGCCTTGAGAATGGCTGAACCCTATGCTGTACATTGACACCCCGACACCCAGGAACACGTCTAAGCCATGATGAGGCGAGAAACCATTGAGAAGGACTGCATAGTGAGTGTTAGAAACAGTAGAGTAAAGTAAACATACAATAGTAAATACATGCAGATAAAGGATAGAAAGCTCCCACATGCAGATAGAGGTAACGATTGGGATTTTCCACATAGAATAAAGCAGAAGGACAGATATGGTGGTGTTAAGGATGCTAACCGGACGAAGTGGATAGTAATGTAGACGGTGCGACCAGTATACATGCGAATTGCTTGACACTACCCATGATGGATTGGGATGGAGAAGTGCACAGAGTCGAGCCACTAGGTGGTGCTGCCGTGCCCGGTGGTATTCCCGTTGATTATGGAAAAATAACTATTTGGAGCAACTGCGCAGACTTTAGGTTGAGTAGCTGTAATTAAATTGAAATGTAATGCATTTTACGGCAGCAGTAAACGGTGCTGAAAAAGGGTGTTTACTATATACTTTAAAGTGGAGAATAGTCTCTATGCAAAAAGTTGCCTCCTTTGCAAGTTTTTTTTTTGCTAAAAGAAGAGAATAGCGCAAAATTCGAGAAACGAAACCCCAAAGCCTTCATAACCTAGGATTTTTTGAGATCATTCGTCGGCTTTTGAGAGGTTGCTGTTATCTACCCAAGCTAATACTCCTACCTTTGGACCACTCAAGCCGTAGGCAAACTTAGCTTGTGTTCAAACTGGCCAATCTGTGCAGAAAATGCATGAAAAAGATCCTAAGGTGAGAAGAATAGCAGTAGTTGTTGAAAATGAAAAAGTCCAGTAGAGCATTCGCGACAATATTTCGCACCTGAAGATGAAGAAGCCAAGTACATCATTCACAGTGATACTTCGCAGGCCACAGAATAGGATGGTTGCACTCGAACGCCCTAACGAAATATTTGCAGCTTCTAGGAAAACAGTGGAGAAAATTATCCACGACTGTACACGAGACTGTTGATAAAAGACTTCAGCAGCCACATTCTGCATGTTCCATGTGGAATTATGACGGAGGATATGTATGACCACCAGTTCTACCTTCCGAAATATCATATTTCGTTAGTGAACAGTCATACAGCACCCGGTCCAAATAGGATAAGAACCGACCATCTAAAAAATCTTTCTATTGTTCTCAATTACACAGTATCTTTTTCTCTCAAACCGTACGTGTCAGAATTCAAGGTTCATATTTCAATGGGAGGCCAGAAAGACCGTGTTTTGGCAAAAAAAGGAGAGCTCAACTATATCGGCGGCTATGGTCCACTTGCCTGTTGTCTGTCGCCCATAAACTCTTCACTCGGGTCATCGTCAATGGGATTGACAGAGTACTTAACAAAGGTCAGTCATGTGAACAAGCAGGGCTATGAAACTAATTTAGTACGGTAGACCACATCCACACGATTACGAAGCTTATTGAGATATTGCCAAAATATAGGAGTTTGCCTTGTTTAACATTTATCTTCTCGAAAACAGATCTTTGACTTTGTTGAGACAACGGCACCCAGGAGACACCTGGGACTGGATAACACAAGGGTGTCAATTGACGTCTGGTCGTTTCCAATGATGATGATGACATTTCTATTAACATTAATCATTAGTGAGGCAGACGAATGCTAACTTATTTGACCAATGCCTGTGGAAATATGATAGTTTAGCTGCAGGCCTCAGCTGGAGGAGGTGAGAAGCTTTTGAGATTTCAAAATCAAGAACAATGTAATGAAGTTGCCATTAGCGACTGGGTGGTACAGGATGTCCTGCGCACAACTTGAAGATGACCTTATGACCACAATTGTTCACGAAATTCCGAGAAGAAAAATATGTTTTTCATCGACTTCCTATAGTGAACAGAACCCGCTGAGGTGGTTCCGTACGCAACGGGACAAGTAGAGAATTTGCTGGTGCTAGATCGAGTTATCACCTAGCGGTTCAGCGCCTAAGCTGTTCCTAAGTATCGAGCTGAGTTGCACAACTGGCGTTCATTAGCTCAGCAGCGCCTCCCTAGCTGAGTCCGAGTTTCCATCCGGAAGCAAAGCTAGAGATGAAAAATTACCAGGAGTACCACCGTCATGGTGTCAAACTAGTCGCATGGTGGCAAATCTCCCTCTGATTCACAAAAGTGGCGACTGCCTAGGCTGGTGACGACTTGACGAAAGCTCAGGTTAGGCTGACCTCGGGGCTACAGGGAACCACAATAGCTATACCAGCAAAGCTCCGGAGAATGAAAATTATTTTGAAGCGCGCACGACCAGTAAAGACGGGCCTTCCAAGAATCGTTTATATAATTCATATAACTGAGTAAGACCGAGATACAGGGCGTCCAGCAGGACAGGTGGGACATGTAATGATTCACTTTTCTCATAGAGTGGAGAATGTTTCAAACGAACGTAATGGGTGAAAACTTTCGACGTGAGTAATCCCTGCAGTCCAGGAAGCGGGATCGAACAACGATCATATGCGTATTTCAAGGCATCTCTATCCGTTGCCCTACACGCTCCTTTCGAAAAAACATAATGCATTTCAGTGGTTCTTTTACTTCCATTATAACTTGCTTATGTTTGTGATGCTGTCAGATGTCCTATAAATTTCTACATAAAGAAATTACCACGACCGAGAAGACTTTCTATTAGCTTCGGCGTTGGTCAAATAATTCACTATTTCTTGTTGAGCAGACTCGAAATTAATGATGACAAGATCTATTCAGTACAATACTGGCTGATATTTCAGCGCTATCGCCTTCTGCAGAGCCTGGAAGGGTTAACACTTTCGCGAAGACGCCTAATTTTTTTTTTTGCTGAGCTCACTCTGTCACCTATAGTTATCACACCGGCCACTCTGGCAGTTTTTATGTGGCTCCGCCTTTTATTTGTGACTTCCGTTACATAAATCTGTTTTTTCTGCGTTTTGACTAAATTTCTGCTCTTCTCTTATCCTCTTCGTGCTCCATGTGCCTCCTCTACATACCTTCTATGTCTTTGGTTCATATGCGACTGTAGAGTATGAAGAAAAACACTTGCCCCAGTATGTAGTCATAGAGCTTCCAGCATTTGATGAACCTATATCTCACCGGCCACTATCGCAAAACCATTATGACACCTATAAGTATCATTCATCATAGGAGTATTAAACTGGCACGTAGTCTACTCAGTCAAGCACTTTCGTAACTTCAGCAAAAAACAAACATAAATGTTTAAGGTTTTGTTTTCTGCCTTCTATAATTTTCATGGCAGGTTACTAAGCGAAATACAACCACAACGTTGCTGAGATATTTGCAAAACTCTGGACCGCAGGTGTCTATGGTGGGGAACGAACGCGCTATTATCCTTTCCGGGGAGTAACGCGTTCACCACCACACCATGCGGGTCCTTTGTTTCGCACGTCTCTCAGCTACAAACATAAATCTTTATTTTCTAGCGGCATTACCCATCGAATCCCAGCGGTCTCGTGTCGAATCGACTATTGTGGACGAATGGTCATATTGCTATTTTCGCGCTATAAAATCTATTAGCTGACGGCGTTCTTTTTCACATACATTTCCTTTTATTTTTCCTACCGTCACATAAAAAAGTCAATCCGACAGCTTCATGTTGGCAGTCGCTGGTTTACAGATCACTAGGGAATCAATCAATAGGGATCATTTTGCGAGCTAGATTTTGTCTTGTCAAATGCATACCTACAGAGTAATACATCTTCACTGTGTTCACCAGTTCACGTATCAGTTAATTCAAATCGAAGCGACTATCGATATTATAAATAAAGAATAATGGTGTCTGCGTTGATCAATTCTTGAGGGACGCGCCATGCATTCGACTTCATTAAGCATCATTGGATTTGATTGAATGCATATCTGGTCTTTATAATGATCTACGGTGGCCTACCGGTGTATCGTTTGGTGGGCCAGGGGTGTGAGGGTCGATCTCATGTGTATTGCGGGGCGCCTCCAACTACTGCGTTACGCCCGCTCCATCGATACAGATTCATAATCGCTAAATTTATTTAGTTTTCATTTGATTTTATCATAACCACTTTTAAGAGCAATGTTATGTTTCCTTTTCTGCTCGGTAATGGGATGCTTTATTTCTGATAACAAGTTTCATACCCATTTTGGTGCTGCCTCTAGAAATCCTAAAATTATTAGAAGTTCAGGGTTCCTCGCCGTCCCATCAAAGGCTTCATTGCTCTTCACAGTTTTTGAGGAGCTCTGCTGATTTCGAATGACGGCAAAGGAAAAGTGTGCACTGAAATTATTGCGGTATGAGTACTGCTTAGATGTCGCTCTTCTCGGTGGCTTTCTCATTACGAGGTAGTAGTGTTCCCAACACGTAGTATGGGTATCAGTGAAGTCTATGATTATTAAGTTATGATTAAGTGCATGTTTTTGAATAAAGGACATTTAAAAAGAGAAAATCGGTCGGTATTACTGGGTTGGTGGTGCCGTTTGATGATGTGGTGGAGGTTTTGCTGGGGTTCGAGAACCCTCATCAGGAAGCTGTTGTGACATTAAGCGATCGAAAACTTTAAGCAAATCTAGCAAATTTTTTAAAACATGAAAACAAGAAAACGTTCTAAGAGATACAATAATGTCGCTGAGATATTTGCAGAAGTTGGACCGCTGGTGTCTGCAGTAGGGTGATTGCTGATAGCGCCCATATTTCAATAACACGGCTGAGAGACCTGCGAAGTGAAGGATTGGCATGGTGTGGTGGTGAACGCGTTAGCCCCAGGTAATAGCTAATAGCGCGTTCTTTCCCCACCGCAGTCACCAGCGGTCCGGAGTTTTGCAAATATCTCGGCAGCGTTACGGTTACATTTCTCATAATACCCTGCCGTTGAAAATTAGTAAGCATCGAGTAGAAACTGACGATATTATCAACAGCATCTTAGAATTTTCGCTCATCACAAAACACCAAGAAGTTCTATCTTCAAATTCTTATTAGTCGTAATTTTACACTTGTGCCTATTTCATTTACAACAAATTAGTCATAAATATGCCGTACTGCAATCGGTTCCACCACGCTGTAATTATTATTTAAGTACATACAACTGTTCTGTTGTAAAAGTGTGTTGTAATAAATATTGATCGTAGATCGAATTCTAACGTGGTTTACTGTACCTGTAGATCTATTAAGTACCTGCCATCTGAAAACATGTATGCTGTACATAATACATAGAATATTGTAGTATATAAAGCTGAAGATGCCGATGCTTCCAGACTCGTTATGTATCGTTAGGAGCTGAATTGAATGATGTTATGATGATTTAGTGGAAGTAAGCTGGTAAATCGAGGTATTAGGTAGTTTCTCGCCAATGATTTCAGAATTTTAAGAGAGAAAGAGTGAAAAAAGAGCTGTTGAAGTTAGAAAGGCGAATTAAATTTACACGACGTCGTATTATGTGAATATAGGCTTAACATCGGGATTAGTTGATTTTAATTAAGACTTAGAACGAAAACCAGTCGATACCTATGTTTCATACGCTCATCACGGTAAGGGTTATTATAATGTTCGCTACGATGTAATGATCATCAAATGGTTTGTCGACGTAAAACTTCTTCATCACTGTCTTTAATCTTACCGTATGTGTTTCATTGGACTTCTGCTTGTTGATTTTCAGTCAATGGCTGTGGTTGATGCAACATTTGCAACGTTTGTGTCCCCATATCACCTGTGTCGGGATGGAAACCTCAGCATCCATGGAACCGCCTGCCTCTTGGTCACAACGAGGCGATACATACACACACACACGCAGACACACACATACACACACATACACGCATATATACACATACACACATACACACACACCCACACAGAAATACGCAACACATCCAACTATATTCAAGTACATACATGTACACAGGGATGTTATTGCCGGTCAGTCATAGTTGTCTGTTGTGGCAGGTGAATTGAAGAATACTACGACGAGCGCTACCACCACCATCACTATCTTCACCAACATCATCACAACGATTTCGCGGTTCTGTGGATGTTGAAGATTGGGATAGTAAATTCAGAAACCAAATTCTCGCAAAAGTAACTAACATGTGTGTGCAGTGATCTGCGATCCGGGCGTTTGCAAATATCTCAGCATCACAATGTTTAACGTTTTGTTTTCTGCCTTCTATAATTTTCATGGCAGGTTACTAAGCGAAATACAACCACAACATTGCTGAGATATTTGCAAAACTCTGGACCGCAGGTGTCTATGGTGGGGAACGAACGCGCTATTATCCTTTCCGGGGAGTAACGCGTTCACCACCACACCATGCGGGTCCTTTGTTTCGCACGTCTCTCAGCTATTTCTATCGATCTTTTTGCCACAGCAATCACCCGTCAGCGGGTTGAAAACAAAACGTTAAACATTGTGATTTCAACTACAGCCATAGCTTAACTAGGTTCTATGCCGATTTGCGCTCCCCAGATCAACCCCGCTGACGGGTGATTGCTGTGGCAAAAGGATCGATAGAAATAGCTGAGAGACAGGCGAAACGAAGGACCCGCATAGTGTGGTGGTGAACGCGTTACTCCCCGGAAAGGATAATAGCGCGTTCGTTCCCCACCATAGACACCTGCGGTCCAGAGTTTTGCAAATATCTTAACTTTTGTTTACTGCCTACTCCTTTTTTATGGCAGGGAATAAATTAAAAGATAAAGCTTTCGGCGTTGATCTATCCGTTAGAAATGCGCCATGCATTCAACTCCATTAAGCATCGTTTGGAGCTGATTGGATGCATATCTCGCCTTTACAATGACTCGCCGTGGCCTACTGATGTATCGAGTCAATGCCGCTATCCTTCGAGATATGTCGGCTATCAATTTGCCGATCCCGGAAAGAGGGAAAGCTTGGTGGGCCAGGTGCGTGGGAGTCAGTCCTTTATGTATTGCAAGGCGCCTCCGATCACTGCACCACACGCGCTTGTGGCAGGGAACGGTGCGTAATAAACACAACCACAAAGATGATGAGGTATGAACCAATCTCGCGACCACAGGTGGGTTTCGAATCCATGATTACTCATACCGGGGCTCACGTGTTATCCATTACACGAACCCAGGTCCTTTCTTTGCCTTTTTCTCAGCTATGTTTTTACTGTGTTAGTGTTATGAGTAATTATCCGTTAACGGGATTGATCCGGGGAACACAAA
This sequence comes from Angiostrongylus costaricensis, assembly GCA_900624975.1. Lineage (NCBI taxonomy): Eukaryota > Metazoa > Nematoda > Chromadorea > Rhabditida > Metastrongylidae > Angiostrongylus > Angiostrongylus costaricensis. The sequence goes on from UYYA01004999.1 coordinate 45,341, forward strand.
TCGGCATTGAGCCCACTTAAGCTGAAGTCACGGTCAAAATCACAATGTTTCAATTTTATTTATTGCCTATTCTCTGCTTATGTGGTGGATGCCACGTAAGCTACCGGTAAGGGTAATGGCAAGTCTCGCCTGAGGTCCCAAGTATTGCTCATATCTCAACATTTCTGTCGTTGTACTTAACGTGTACAAAGTTTCTGCGTGGTTGTAGATGAGTAGTGAGCCTGTGGCTGCCTGTGGTGTAACGATTTGTGGCGATCTGGTGCGTTTTTCCAGTTACCCCAAGGAAAATTGTTCCCAAATAAGCAACAGATGCAAAATATGTTGTTTTCCCACACAATGTTAGTTAAGAAGAACCATTCAAGCATTCAAGTCATTATGAACCATTATAGATGGCCTCAAGCGCTCATTTGACAGTGGAAGTGGTGGGCAACAGAACAAAAGGATAAAATTTGATGACTAACTAGTTATATCAGCTATATAACGGCGTCGTCTTTATTTTCACATGGTTACGATACTCGTACTATTTGTTGTTGTTCATTTAAATGTTGTGATGTTGACTGTCTTCTAGTTGTACTCTATGACGTTGTTCACTGTTATGTTGTTATTCAGATTTAGCGCTCATGTGTTTCTTTTGTTGTGGACAAAAGTTCCTCGGCACATGAACTTTTTTTCCAATAGAAGTTATGAACCTATGAACAAATCCCGAATAAAGTCTGATATGTAGGACATCCCATCGTTTGAACAGCGATCAAGTCGTAGAAAGATCCCATTGAATCGGCAAAAGCTTTGAGAAGAGCAGGCATCGCACCACTTGTAAGGAGTGCATCACACTGCAAAATAGTGTAATAACACATGTTTTAGTTAGTCCATTGTAACTGGGCACTACTGTGTCTTATACTCCTCCCAAGGCACTGTCGTATTATGGCAGTGATGGAATAGGAGGGGAGGGTTTCTAGGCGTTGAATTGATGTGTACATGCGATTATTTACCAAGATCTAAGCAGTTCGTTGTTATTACCCGGAAGCCCAGTTGAAAGCAAGCACATGCCTGGTTAGTCTGTAGTTGTCTTGTCTGTGGTTATGTTGTCACCAAAAAAAGAAGTGTGGACTTTCGACTTGGATCGTTAGCGCTGAAGAAGACGAAGACGTCGAAACAGACGAATGAGAACCGTTTCATCAAACTCGCGTTTGCTTAGCAATCGAAGAAGATATTAAAGGAATGTGTGAAAAAAAAGCATGGCACAACGGGATCATTTTTTGATCCTACGAAGAGCAAAAAGCCAAACAGACGCGAAGATGGAATTATGCCGGAGAACCCTTCTGTGAGAATGCATGGGATACTGTAGTAAGACCACAGAAACACTGGTTTCAACGATGAGATCCTTCAGCTCATGAGTCGAAAGCAACTTGTAGGACCGTTGAGAAATTTTAAAAAAACCTAAAATTGTCAAAATGAAGTGAGTAGATGTACGAATGGTTGCCCATAAAGTACGACTTGTTTCATAGGTGTTTGTTTTATGTAGCCCCATTACCTGAGTCTATATCGATACGAGCGTCTAAAGTTCTAGAGAAAGAGAAGCTCACCAAAATATCAACCATACCCAATTAGTTGTTGTACAACAGCCTTGAATTCCTCACAATTGGAAAGAATAGACCCTGACTTGTCCAGGAACAGTTCGCGCTCTGCAAACCAATTAGAGACGCTTTCCTAGCTATCACAGGACTTCAGAGAGAATCGTCTCAGCAAGTATTCAACGAAATAACTCGGAAGACCGACTTTCTATGAACCTCGGCATAGATAGTTGATATATTTATTTATGTGATCTTATAAACTGATCTTCTTAAGCTGACACGAGGTTGGTACAGATCTTCGTTGTCGTTGTCGTTGTTTTTGATGTTATTGAACGATGGCTGACGTTTCGGCGACTTCGCCTTCCTCAGAGCCGTGATGTTACGTGCGGGCTCTGAGGAAGGCGA
>UYYA01005000.1:0-19421 GCA_900624975.1 Angiostrongylus costaricensis
CGTCGAAGGACTCCATCACGCACGCGCTGTTGGGCTGCGCAGTACGTAGACGATCCATAAACATCTGGGTATTCGTAAGAGCTGGAATGGGCTGGAATGTGTTTTAACAACTGGTTAAATATTAGGGTTATAAACCATGTTATCCTGTCCGTTGGTCCGTCTACGCAGCTAATGATAGGTCTAACTTTAAATAGTGATGGAACGTTAGACACAAAATCATCGCTGTTTTGAGTTAACTTATGAGTTTTTATAAGTAAGTACAAGACGGGGCATGTTGGTAAGTCAACTTTAAGTTGAGAGATAACTGATGGTTTTAAACCAGCAGCCCTTGCCATTTTGGCCCATTCGTGGTTTAGTTTTCGGTTTTTACTTTTGAATTCCTCCTCAGATGATGGGCGATAAAGCGAAGCATCTTCAAGATGCTTTTTCGTTATCTCCATATGTAACTGATGAGGAATTACGACAAACTCTCCACCCTTATCACTAACGGAAAGTGTTATGGTTTTCAACCTTATCAGCTCTCGTACCTCTCGCATACCACGTTTTTGCACTGGAGTGAGGTTGGAGCTGTATCTTTTCGCGCGATAGTGATTAAGGACTTTGAGAGTTTCATTCGCAAACATCCGAAATTTAACATCAACTTCATTATTGGGCTCTTGCTGTCTAAAGAACGTTGGGGGAAATGGTGCTATTGGTAGGGCCCCCACTTGATGTTGTTCACACCTATTTAGCGCTTCATCTCNTAACTTATGAGTTTTTATAAGTAAGTACAAGACGGGGCATGTTGGTAAGTCAACTTTAAGTTGAGAGATAACTGATGGTTTTAAACCAGCAGCCCTTGCCATTTTGGCCCATTCGTGGTTTAGTTTTCGGTTTTTACTTTTGAATTCCTCCTCAGATGATGGGCGATAAAGCGAAGCATCTTCAAGATGCTTTTTCGTTATCTCCATATGTAACTGATGAGGAATTACGACAAACTCTCCACCCTTATCACTAACGGAAAGTGTTATGGTTTTCAACCTTATCAGCTCTCGTACCTCTCGCATACCACGTTTTTGCACTGGAGTGAGGTTGGAGCTGTATCTTTTCGCGCGATAGTGATTAAGGACTTTGAGAGTTTCATTCGCAAACATCCGAAATTTAACATCAACTTCATTATTGGGCTCTTGCTGTCTAAAGAACGTTGGGGGAAATGGTGCTATTGGTAGGGCCCCCACTTGATGTTGTTCACACCTATTTAGCGCTTCATCTCTAGCTTTTTTGCGGAGTCCATCTTGAAGTTCATGTAAACCACATGCGACCCTACGCAAGGTTATCTTAGAAATGGGTTCAGATGGTGAGAAACTCGGCCCCAATTGTAATAACGAGCACGCACCGTCAGGGAGAGTTATGCCTCCTAATACGGTTAGCCTTGAATTTTCTTGCACATTACCTCTCCTAACGTGATCTGTTTGATGTTCTTTAGCGATATTTTCTTTGTTTGGTTATGGAGGCGTCTGGCCGAGTGAGTTGCTATCAACTTGACCTTTCCAGGCTCTGAAGAAGGCGAAATTCGCCGAAACGTCAGCTTAATCGTGAACAAAGAACAATAACACCTCGCGTTTGCTCAAAAAAAATACGAACAAAATCACTTGATCAATGCCGAGGTTAATAGAAAGTCGGTCGTGGCAGTTGCTGTTATTATAATTTTTCACTACTATATGTTGTTGTTGTTATGACATATGATTTATTTGCAGCAGCTGACGTTTCAGCGAATTTCGCTTTCTTCCATGCCCTCTTCGAAACTCACTAATATATATCTCAACTATACAGTATCCAAAGTTGTAGAGAAAATACACCGACCAGGTTACTCTAAATTGATACTTGAGTTACTGTGTTTCCAGATTTTTTCATTTTTTCTTTGTTGATAGGTTTTATTAAAATTTGACATTGTGGCTAATGCTTCAGCGCCATCCCTGATTCGGAGTCATTCCGATTGTCTCAGCTGTTTATTCTAGCGTTGAGATCATCCTACTCGCGTCGAGTCGAATCGAATGGAATGGATCATCGCACGAATGAGGTAAACGGTAATACACTTTTACTCTAGACATTGTTGAGTGATTTACTTAGATTCTTACTTGGATAGCTCGTCATCATTGGTAATGCAGACTCCCATTCCGTGATCCTGAAATCGTTCCCATCAGCGAATACAGATGGTTGACATTAGCCATGAACACGTCTGCCCATCGTTTGTGTGGCCGTACAGGGAGACACTTGCATTTTCTCCGTGTCTATTCCACTGTTCTTCTTCGTCCTTCTCTTGTCTGCGGTTATGTGACCTACCCATATGTGCTTCGCTTTCGACTCTCCGGGATGGTCGTTAGGACGTGATTGGTTTCGAAGATCTGACCTGCTCATTCAAGTTAGACGACGTAGTTGCCAGTTAAATTTTAAAAGACATCATTCAAGGTTGAAATATCAGCCCACTCCTTGAGAAGGCTAAGAAGGCTGTTGAAACGATAAGGTGAGAGTCAATTTTCGGGTCCGTTAGTTAATTGGTGGCTTCTTTGAGCCGCCTCAATACGGCCAATGATGCGCTCCTTCTTCTGTTTAACTCCTTATTCATGTGGTTCTTCATATTCATTGAACGTTTAAGGTACACGTACGAGGTGGTCTCCGTAATAAGAGAACCATCTAGTTCTATTCGTTCACGTTCGCAAAATGGTTGTTCATGAACTGAACCTATTTATTCGCAGCCCAGTCTTGTCTCTGCTTCGTTGAGGCCATTGAGCATTGTCTCTTTGTACTCTTTGACAAGGTGACGATGTCATTCGCGAAACCAAAATTTGGAGGAATTTCCCATCAAAAGGTATGATTTCCCCGTCCCGATTGAGTGGCTTCATTATCACTGCAGTATGCCAGTAAACAGTTTTGGCAACATTGTATCGCCTTGTCGAACCCCTTTTGCTATGGATATGGTAAGAGGTCGATGACAAAGCTGTAAAATTGCTCTGTAGTTCCGATAACAGTCTGTTAGGGTTCATACATAGGACGGTTCCACTCCTTGGTCGACGAGCGCTGGTAGGATTGCATTCGCTTCGTCGCTGTCAAGCGCTTTTTCGGAATCGATAAGGGTTAGGACAAGAGCCTGCCAGCAGAATTCTATGATCCGTCATACGGTTTGGATATGGGTCATGAAGCAGGATTCCTATCGGATTCATGCTTTATTAAATGGTTCTTCCTCATCCAAGGTATTTGGTACGTGCAAAATTATGCTCTTTGTGAACAGTTTATAGAATACACTCTTAACTCAGACTTCGCTAAAAGAATTTCAGGTGGTATTTCTCCAGCGCGGACTGTGGAGTTAGAAATAGCAGTTGTGGAACGGAAGAGGGTGGTATAGAAGCTACCTTGGGGAGATGTGGCAATAGTCCCATCATCACGTAATCACTTTTTATTTGCTGCATTTTTTTTCATGGTAGGGTATGACGCAAAACATAACCACAATGATGGAGGTATTTGTAAAACCCCGGACCGTAGGTGTATGCGGTGGGATCGAACCCTCTATTTCACTTTCCGGAGTTAACGTTTTTACCACCATACCATGCAAGTTTTTCGCTTCGCCGTTCTCTAAGCCGCGCTTTGGAGATGCCATCATCAGTCAACCGTCGACGGGATTGATTTCGGGAGCACAAATCGGCACGGCATGCAAAGCCTAACGAGGGACCCGCATGGTGTGGTGATGAACGCGTTACTCCCCGGGAAGGACAATAGCGCGTTCGTTCCCCACTGCGAACACTTGCGGTCCGGAGTTTTGCAAATATCTCAGCATCATAGTAGTTATTTCAACATCATTGTGGTTATCTCAGCATTATTGTGGTTATAACTCTACCATCGTTCATCGGACCTGATAGCGCATCTCTATTGAGGACATGTTTTTGAGTTGCTTCCAATAATTTTTCCGTCTACTCCGATGTAGATCCTCCAGGAAAGACCTTCTTCAGCTGGCATATATTATCAGCCGTGTTATGCTTACTTTAAGCAAGATTTTTTTATTAATTGCAGTAGGATGAAGTTTCAGCTTTCTTCTTTCTTCCAAGCAGCTCTTGGACGTAATGGAGATGCGTTCTGAACTTCTTGTTTGAGGAACTGAAGCCAGCCTTTGAATCCTTTGCTAGGTATCCTGTAGTCCTTGGTTGACTCTTCATTTATCTGCTAGTCGTATAGGAAGAGGATTTTATTCAGAATATTCCCGTCATGACGGGATGCTCATGTATGCCCCATTCACGCTCAACGGAACGAATATCTCCGAACGCTTCAGTTATGTCTATCTAGGTCGAGAAATCAATATGATGAACGACTTAGCCCCAGAGCTGAGCATAAGGAAACGAGCGACCTGAGGAGCTTCCAAGAGCATCGAGGATGTAGTGAAGAGGACAAAGAACACCCGACTCCGTGCCCACCTTTTCGACTCAACGGTGCTTCCTGCCCTAACGTATGCGTAAGAAACCCGGTCGCTGCTTAAACGGGATGAAAAATCACTCATCCTTATTGAACGCGCAGTCGAAAGAACGATGCTAGGAGTATCTCATTTTACACAAGTAAAGGATGGGATCCGAAGCTCCGATCTGCGTCAGCGATCAAAAATCAAAGATGCCGTTCTGTACGCCAAACAGTTGAAGACAAAGTGGGCCGGACACGAAATGCTTATGAATGACAACCGATGGACAGGAGCCGTTAGTGACTGGATTCTTCAGGATGTCAAACTTACTGCAGGTAGACCACCGACCCGATGGTCAGAGTTCTTCACGAAGAGACTAGAAGAAAGATATGATGCTCGACGAGTCCATAGAGTGAGCAGAACCCACTGGGCTACTCTTGCGCGCGATAAGGAAAAATGAAAGATTTACTAGCGCTCGCTCGAATCACTCGACGATCAACGGGACTACAGGTGATACAAGTGATCCCCGTCATACATGACTTGTATTCTAGAAAAGCCATAGTTTTTTCAGCTAATAGATGAATCGAATCTTTTCACGGAGAAGGCGTTGACTAGATCAACTGAGTTGTCAAAGAGACATAATTTTCTATATTTGGGAATATGGTCGACCACCAAATGAGTTATGCCTTTATGCCTTTAGAGGAGTTTCTTATGTTCACAGCGATTTTCTTCCTCTTCTGTAAATGAATTCCTGTGTAAGGGACTTGCTGCGGACATCAGTCCTACAAGGTAGCTTCCATTATTTTTTTACCCACATTCCGAATTTCTCTATCATGTATTCCGTTTCGCTGGCCGTTCTTAATCTGGCTCTGAAGTCTCCAACGAATTTATATAAGGACTTCTAGGCGAAGATTATTTTCTCCAACTGTTTGTAAAACACGTCTAGTTTGCTCTCATCAGCTGTTTAAGTTGGTGATTATCATCTGATGACAGTGACTTTTTTTGACATGGAAGTTGAAGAGGTTGAGCTACCAGGCGCGATGATAGAATTTCCCATGAGATGACTGGATGGAAAACAGACGGATTTGCGCAAAGCCAATGCTTCCGACCTTCCATAATGGAAACTCCCTTCCAAGGAATGACAAGTGTTCCATCATCTACTTTGAATATGTTGGTCTTCATGTTTTTCGTCTCTTTTAGGGTGATCACATGGAATTTTTTTCGATCAGTATGTTCAAGAAGAGCGTAAAGGTCGGCATCTGAAAAGATTGATATTATAGCAACTGTTCCCATAATAGTTACTATTCTTTACCGTAGGACTGTGGTAACCACATTCGTAACTTTGGTTGTCGCAGACATCCTTTGTTATCCAAGCTCTTTTTATGCAATCGGAACTTTTTGTGTGTTGTTTCTGTTCCAAACCATCACGAGTACGATAACACAAAGGGCATGAAGTTGTTTGGGAAATCGTCCTCAGTCATCTGACCTGATCACGAAGGAGCTGGATGCGGAAGTCGACGAATGCTTTCGTCAAAAGTTCTAGACCTGTGCCAAAGCACCGTCTCCTCCAGGAAACATTTAAATAGTCTCCGTGAGTCAGTACCGTATTCGCCCCCGTGTTTGTCATGTGTGATGCGCCACGTAGTTAATCCATGGTGTCAACTCTTAATGTACGTAGTAACTGCTGTATATTAACTTTGCTGTCACGTACCTCTAAACACGCTAACTCTGTTTTGTATCCACGTTAACCTCATCGCAATATACTCACAAGCCTATATATAGCGCGTAACCGTATAGTAATGTTGTTTGTGAGTCAGGTATTATGACCTTATACGAATCCCTTGATGTGCCTCATCTATTGATGTATTCTATATGCACACAGTACTGTTTCACTAGCCCATAGCAAAGCTACTAACCAGCCTTACACTCACTTATTGATAACGATACCACATTACACTCTGTATTGTGCCGATGTTTGCATTTGGTTATTCTTGAACTATTACTGTTATAGACGGTTTAATTACCCACGTTTGAGATATTGCTTTGCGATAACTACGAAAAAGCTCCGCGTGACAACTTCTACGAAGTTGAGCATCCTACTCGAAGGCAGTGATCAGAGAGTGCCGAGAACTGACTCGAGGACCTAATTTCCACTAGGAACCACGGCAGATATAGTGTTATAGGTGCAGAGCAGTCTTTTTGGAGTGTCATGGGCGTTTTCGTTTTGTCTGCTTCCAATGACGTCCTGTGCAACCCGAGACTAGCTCGATCATCACCGGTTGTCTCATCGCTCCACGCGGTTGGTGGAATCGCCCACTATACCACGTACTGAGGCAGGAGCTCTATTGGTTTAGCCTATGTGGATCTCTGCAGTCACAAGATCAGCCTTGCTGAACACTTCCTCATGTGGTCAACACCCCAGGTACTCGCCGGCCCCGGCCGTCATGGATCAGATGGAGTGCGACTAATTTGATACCAGGACGTTGGTGATTTCTGGTATTGGCTCACTTCTATCTGGGTTTTCTGATGGAAACGTCGGCTTTGTTCCCAGCTTGGTAGTCTCCCCTGGAGCGATAAACATATCGCACTTTGACACCCAAGAACGCCTCCCTGCCAAGAAGAGGCAGACGCTAAACCACAGTGGGGAGTGATTTCACATTGATGATAATTTGTTTTCATGAACAGAATCAATCGTGCAGCATCGGAATTATATTATTTGGCAAAACGTGGGGTGATCTCCTTGGAGGCCAACCATCGTTTAGTCCAGGCATAAAATTTTATGATGGTCGCATTTCAACTTATCTCTGCAAGACGACGCTCATTACTCATGCGAGACTAAACGATAGTCGATTTTAAAAAATATAGAGAATTTATTGTGTATAAAACAAAAAATATTAAGTCGTTACCTAAGGACTTACGTACCTATCTGTATGAGTAGAAAACCTACTACAGTCCAATCTTTGCATTTTTCAGTGATAATTGCTGTGCCAAACATTGTCGATTTTCCATTCTACATCGTTTTCCGACGTTCGCTGCTGGCATAGGAATCTCTGTCATTCCTGACGGATCCGAGTTGCAAAGCAACAAAGTTCTATATAAAGAACAGCTGTTGACTGTGGTAAAGTTCTAGGAAAGGTCTAACAGAATGAGGAAAGAAGGTTACAAATCCTCAAGTCGCAGCCCATTCTGTACACCAATCCGACTACCTCTATGGATGCTGGTTGTAACACCATAAGACGAGTGGAAATACTGGGACCAGCAGGACCATTGAAAACGGATCTGTCTTTCGCGGTCTGATAAAAACCGTTAAAAAAGGTAGACCAATTTATTGATCAAGAAGCTAGCCAATTATTGGATTGAATTGAATTGTTGAAAGAATAGAGTTCTGCAAAGAAGTTAACTGCAAGTTCTATTGCGAAAAGAATAAAAGACAAAGCATTTGGCGCTAATATACCAGTAAAGGATGCGCCATGCCATTTACACCCATTCTTAATATAGTAGAGATAACAAAATGCATGTTTTCCTACAAAATGACTCGCGAAAACCTACCGATGTATCAAGTTTGGAAATTAAAACACCAGCGCGAAAACTTCTTGAGGCTTTTTGGATAAATTCCAAAAACCCTACAATGAATAGGGATGAATGCCCGGAGGTCGTACGCGACCTGACCCCGTATGTTCGCATCGATTTCTTATGTGGGATGGTGCAGTCAACAACCATATGCGACTATAATCAGCTGTTCTAAATTTCCTCATTGGAAGTCACGAAGAAGCGGTAAGTTTTTCGAGAAGCTGTTGATCATGTAGTTACCATAGAGTTTTTTCGTCTTTTTGTGTTATTGAAGCGTTTGGCCTAGTAGATTGTATATCAGTATACCTCCAAGCTCTGAAGAAGGCGATGCTACCGAAACGTCAGCTAGCGTTGTATTGTACTGTTTTTTTTCTATGGAAGTAAATGTATGCTGTTTAATAACCTCGCGACTGCTGAGCAAGAAAACGACGCATTCATGACCGAATGCCGAGGTTAATAGAAAGTCGATCCTGGGAACTATCAAATTAGTATTTTTGTCCTCTTAGACAAATCGAGTAGCAAAACTATGGAGATGGAAGGCTTTATTAGCCTGTGGCAAAGAAACGGGCCACCACCGATGTCTGCAGTGAGAGCACATCTAACCACTGACTAAACACGTCCCATACGGGATATTTATGACTTTTATTAGCGACAACGCACTCTTCGAAATAAATTGCAAGAGCTGGAGGTTGATTTACAGAGCGACTCGCTGCTAACCAGTATTAGTGAAATTGGAAACGAATCGCTATGTGAAATATGTCTATTGGTTGCCTTCGTGAAGTCACAACGACTACTGTAATTGTACCACCAAGTTATTTTTACACTGCTTTTCTTTCAGTGTACAAACATTATCCATGAATGCAGATCAGAGAAAAGAAACAACAAGAGAAAACATACGCTTTTATTGTTATAGAGAATTTTCACCATAGCAAAAAAAGCCAGAACCACACTGGCTTGGACAAAAAATCAGGTAACAGGCTTTAGAAGACAGGATAAGAAGAGCACTAGGTAAAGTGCTTTGCTATCTTAACACTAGGCAATAACTACGGCTGATGGAACGATCACTATTCCAAAAATTTGGAAAACACATCGTTTAGTTTCAATGTTGACTTTTAGACGACTTAGTGTTATTGCTACAGATATTCACAAAGTTACAGTAGATCTGTCTAGGTGTATATCGCATCTACGCATGAAAATCGAATAATATGAATGTGGTTCACACTGAGAAATGAAATAACAAAGGAAATACTCGACAGTAAAGACTCGACATGAGGGATCCGCACTTATTCCTTTTCCTCAAAGCCGGTAACGATTTCTTCGATTGCTCTACGATTTGTCTCTGGTACGCATTTCCGTACGAAGACAAGGTAAAGAGTCAGAAAAAAGAAGAATACAATAAGCGAGAACTCATGGTTAGCGTTCTGAATAAGGTATAATAAATTATTGTGGTTAACCCTTTCGAGAAGAAGCGGACTCTATGATAGCTGGTGATGATTTCTGAAGTATATTAGAGGTTCATAACTTCGTAGATCTAAAGATGTGACCCCACCTATTGCACTAATCACGTAGGCAACCTCTATGCAGTCTTCTTTCAAATGCAAACTTGTTTAGAATTAAAAATTCCAAAGAATTTACGAGGAAATGCACGTCTTTAAAATTTGCGAAGGGAGAGCGACAGCTACTGCATGGAGCAAGTTGGGTCCTGCTGGTCGGGGTCCTGCTTATTTACTTGCTTCAACGTTCCAAACATAAAGCATGTTTAAAAGATATCAAGGTAGCAAGGTGGGAGAAATATTTGCCACTGACTCGAGAAAACTAGAATTTCATCGTCATTGCGGTAAAGTAAAAGAACTTTCATCCCGTGGGCAAACTTTCGTGAATCCTAACATTTTATACCGGAATTGATAGAATACAGCATAAGCTGCGATATGTTCCTTTAAAATGGAAGCGGTCATTAATTTTCGCACTGTCTAACTCCTATGGAGGTCACGTCGTCCGTAAGCATCAACCAGATATCTGACTTCTGACGTCATTTAAAGGTAAATTTTATGAATCATTATCGAAAACATTACGAAAATAAGAGAATTGACACCCTATTTGCTTTCATCAGTATTAAATATAAAAAGGTACCTCGGCTTGTGATGAAATCTGCAACCCACATGAACAATAACAAACGTGGAACTGACGAAAAAATTCGTCACCCAATTAGCCACTGCTGTGAGAGCACATGCATTAGCACGGGCGTTAGTGAAAACGATTTCAGACGGAAAAAACCATGGGATCGATCCTGGAATCCCAAATCACTTTGTCCAAAGCGTGCAGTTCTTAATGTTCATTACACATTTTATGACGATGAGCTATAGATTTAGTGTTTTTCGACATTTTGTAGAAGTATTGGAAACATTTCTGGCTTTAAAATATAGGAGCTAGGCTATGTCAAACGTTTTCGTCTTCGGTTTTCGAAAAGAATATAGGTTCCACTGTGGTTGCGTTTCACCTACAGCTGCTATGAAGTTATAACAAGCAGTAAACAAGAGGTTATACATTTTGATTTCGACTGCAGCTTCAGTTAAAGTGGGTTCAATGTCGATTTGTGCTTCCCAGATCATTCCCTTTGATGGGTGATTGCTAATAGCACCGTTAGGGCAAAACAAGGAATTCAGTGGTGTAGTGCGTAACACGCGAGCCCCCTCAAAGAGCAATCCCGACTTCGAATATGGCATGGGGTCTGGGTTTTACAAGTGTCTCAGCATCATTCCACATAATACCGTTGCATGAAAGAATAATAAGCAGCAAACAAAAAGTTACACAAGATTGCTCCAGTTAAGTTGTAGAATTAAAGAAATCAGCCGTTTGGGGCACGGGGCGCAAAAAATTATCAAGCTATGCTTTACGCTAAGGAAAAGAAAGGTTTGTTTTCTATTGGTGCAGTTTTCAGAGTCCTGCTATCACATAGCGATATTGAGGAAACGTATCTTTTACTACCCACATAGTAACACACCTGGCCTTGCGGCGAAAAACATGACAAACAGTAGAACGAACACCGCTGCGAAATAGTTGGCCATACACTTCCAGTTTTACTCAGAGAAACGAAGACTATTAAGAATATCAACGATATCATCATGCCGACTATGCCGGCAAGTAACAACACACGACGTCCAAATCTTGGATGATCAACCTGAAGTATAACATCCAACACAACTCTGGAGAAAAACACATTTTTGATTTCATTAACTGTTAAGCAACGCTAGTAGTATAAAGTGAATTACAGTAATCGATAATTGGCCGTAACGACACATCGCGAAATAATTTATATCTGTGTATTACACGACTACCATAGATCTCCCTCATATGAGGGACCTCGAGCCGGTTAGTGGCGAGGCCACGTGGCGCGTCCTTAGGTGGCGGATAGAGGGTTAATCGCAGACGAAAAGCGACCTTTGCTTCCCTGAGACGCAGGTGGACTCAGGGGATGGACTCCCTGTTTCTACTGCGCTGATCTGGCACACACTTTCTGTATTTGCTAGGCATATTCATGCATGCGTGTGAGGGTGCGTTCTTGCTTATGCGGATTGTATTCTACGAGTCAATTCGGCCAAAACCCTGCAATCAAGAGACCAGGAAGTATATGGGAGGCGGTTAAGAGTCTTCTCCAACAAATAAGCTCCATGTCCACTCTGGAAGAGCCTGGCAAGCCACCCGTGAGTATATCCAGCCTTCACATTCAGGTTCAGAGCCCAGCAAGCTATACGTGGGTATCAGAAATGCTAAACACAGTAAAAAAAAAAACGGGCCTCATTCCCCTGACCCCGAAAGAGGCCTAATTTGGCAGCGTTGGGTAGGTAGGACGAGTACGGAGAGGCTGCTAAAATCTCAAGGCCAATCGAAGCTGCCTGGACTTCAAAGAACTATGGTGACGATCTGTACCTGCAATGCACGTACACTCGCATCCGATTCCTCGATAGAAGACTTGCTCATGCAAGCAAGAAGGATAAGGTACGACGTCATCGGACTGGCCGAGACGAGGAGACGCCAACCTTTCAACGCCGCCTTTGACACCGGAGAAGAACTGTTCCTCGGAACACTCGACAGTAGAGGAGTCGGCTGCGTCGGCGTTCTCGTCAACACGAGTTTGTCCATGAACACCGATTCATTCAAACAACTTACAACCCGAATCGGATGTTTACGATTAAGAAGACGTGGATCAATTCCGGCTTTGACAATCTTCGTCGTTTACGCGCCTACATCAAACTATGACGAAGAAGAAGTCGAAGCGTTCTATATGGACATGGAGAAGCTCTACAGAGAAGACCACACATTCTTCAAGGTCATCATTGGAGATTTCAACGCCAAGATTGAACCAAGAAGAACGTCTGAAGGACGTCACATTGGGACCCACGGATTAGAACGGAACGAACACGGTGAGCGGCCATCTGAGTTTATCATGGCGACCAAGACAATCCATGGTAACTCGCAATTCCAGAAGCCCTACTCTCAGCGCTGGACGTAGGAGTCTCCCAATGGAGAACACCATAACGAAATAGACCACATCATAGTAAATAGAAGGTTTTGCCTAACCAATGTCGCTGTTGTCCCAAAATTCTACACGGGATCAGACCATCGTCTCCTTCGTGCAAGATTCCATTTCTCGCGGAAGGGAGAAAAAAGCGCTAAATTCAAAACCGAAATCTTAGAACCACAATAAACTGGAAGCTATTCAATTCATTAGTCGGCTGCTGGGAAGATGCCATTGTCGATAACATCGATGAAGAATACGATTGGCTCATTCAACATATTCACGTTAGCGCTATGAAAGCTCAGAGTTCGAAAGTCACCAAGAGACGTCTGTCTCCAAAAACACTCGAGCTGATACGCCAGCGTGGAATCGTACCAGCTGCAGACAACCGCGAACTAACGTCCAAACTTGCAAAACAATGCAGACAAACGATAAAAGAAGATCTTAAGGAGAGAAGAGCGGCAGTATTAGTCGAAGCTGCAGAGACTGGGAAAAGCATTCGCAAAGCCCACCGAAGCTTCGCCAATTACAGGACCAAAATGATTGCACTCCTGCACCCAGACGGAACAGTTACAGCGTCCAGAAAGGCAATGGAGAAAATCATTCACGAATACTACTCGGATCTCTTCGATAGCCACGTCCACCTTCTGTCATATGAAATGAAGGAGAACCCAACTTTTCAACTTAACGTTATTTGCTGTCCTAACGTATGCGTCAGAAACCTGCTCCATGCGTAAGCAGGATAAAAGATCACTTAACGTTATTGAACGCGCAGCCGAAAGGGTTATGCTAGGAATATGCCGTGTCACACAACTAAGGGAAGGGAACCGAAGCTCCGACCTGCGTCAACGATCAAAAATCAAAGATGCTGTTCTCTACGCCAAACAGTGGGAGATAAGGTAGACTTGACACGTAATGCGTATGAATGATAACCGATAGACAAGAGCCGTTAGTGACTGGATTCCCCGGGATGACAAATACACTGCAGGAAGACCACCGACTCGATGGTCAGAGTTCTCCACGAAAAACCTAGAAGAAAGATATGATAATCGACGAATTCCTAGAGGGAGCAGAACTCACTGGGCTACTCTTACACGTGATAGGGAAAAATGGAAGATTACTAATCCACTGATTTCTTTCTAGCAACTGACACTTAACATTTCGAAACCGACCTTCCCTAAACCTCGTTGTGACTAATCAATATATATTCTTTCTTGATAAGCTTGCACGAGGTTGATAAATATATTTGTTTTCGGCTAACGTTTCGACGTCTTCGTCTTCCTCAGAGCCGGTGATCCGAGTCGATGGTCCATGCTTGTTGTTTGCCTCGACGTTGCGTCTTCGCCTTCCTGTCGAGCCAGATCTTCCTCAGCGAGCCATCTTCTCGAATGAGGCATCCTCACTCAGTGATGCCCTTTTATACACGATGCTGATGGTGGATATATAATGACAATGTCCGGTGGTAACAACTTGTATTTCTTCCGGAGATACATCATTGCGCACATCGTGCAGAGGTCGCCTGTCTCTCAGCTAGTTCTATCGATCTTTGCCACAGCAATTGCTGTCTCATCATATCTCAGCATCATTGAAGTTATGACACTTAACAGTTTACGAGAAGAACTGCTTACCAATGACACTTAACATTTTTATCTTATTATTTTCTGCCTACTCTTTTTAATGGCAGGGTATATTGCGAGATACAACTTCAATGATGCTGAGATATTTGCAAAACTCCGAACCGCAGGTGTATGCAGTGGGGGAACGAACGCGCTATTGTCTTTTCCGAGGAGTAACGCATTCACCACCACACCATGCGGGTCCTTCGTTTCGCCTGTCTCTCAGCTAGTTCTATCGATCTTTGCCACAGCAATTGCTGTCTCATCATATCTCAGCATCATTGAAGTTATGACACTTAACAGTTTACGAGAAGAACTGCTTACCAATATAGCGGCAAGGATCGTCGTCAGAATATTAATGAGACCCACAGCCAAAGTGGCGTAACTGGAATCTTGCTTAAAACCGGTCTGCTTGAATATTATTGTTGAGTAGAAAATTGCCGCATTTATGCCTTGAATTAAAGGATGACCCACCAAAAAACACATTGGCTTAATATAAAGACATGATTGGAGCACAAAACAATGTAGTAGAAGTGTGTCTTTTAGTGCTATAGACATCTTACTATCAATTGTCTACTTTTTTCCAACACTTGCGACTGCCTGACATGAAAATGAATGTGAATAAATTACCACTATGTTCCCTACTAACAAATACCAGGTACCAGTTAGCTGCTGTGCAACCATCATTACAACTGTGAGTGTAGACGGCCATAGTAATGACCCACGAAACATGTCGAGCATTGACGGAATGTCGTTTGTTGTTCTAATGGCTCCCGCACGCATCTGCTGCACCTTGAGCCAGACCTGAATTCCATATACCCTGTGTTTGAATAAATGATATTTTAGATGTATAAGGCAACCTAACAATAATGGAAATCAGTTTCTTAGGATTGTGTTTGTAAGTACGTGTGTGTGTGTGTGTGTGTGTGTGTGTGTGTGTGTGTGTGTGTGTGTGTGTGTGTCGGTGTGTCGGTGTGTGTGTATGTGTATGTATGTGTGTGTGTATTCATGTGTGTACATGTTCGTTTGTACGTGGATGTATCTATGTGTGCACGTAGGTGTGTCCATATGTGCACGTGGATGTGTCTATGTGCCGACTTGGGTGTGTATGTGTACATATAAATGGAGATGGGTGAGTGTGTGTGAATGTGTATGGTGGGTTTAATGGGTTCTAGAGTCTTTTTTTATCGCACTCTCTAAAAGGAAATCAAAAGAGGACGACTCAGAGCGAAAAACCGCTGTACACCTTTAATGATTTGCAAAAAATCTTTATCCGGGAAAATTTATTTGCCGGTGATTTGATAAATAATCCACTACTGTTTCATTCTAATCGCAATGGTTATTGTATGAAATTTTGTAAAATCCTTGGATGCAAAAATACCGAAGTAGACTCGACACAAACAGCGAAACACTTCCAGACACCGACAGCAATGTATTTGCATGACGAACCGTAGTGACGCAGTGAATAGTGGTATACACATCACTTATACCCACAGAACGATGGAGCAAGGTGTATGTTAACCCTGTCCTATTCGTAACCTTTCAAACCCTTTAATTATTGAGAAACTGTTTTTTGTTGTCATGAAACCGAAAGGTTCGTAGTCGACGAGAAATTACCCGTATTCGACCTGGCCAGCCAAGAAAAACAGCTTTGGGGCGTTATGGGATAATAGGGCTAAAATGAGAGGGTGCTTTATGGTTATGTGAAAACATTATTCGCACTTACATTGCCCGTTCCTCTCAGCAGCTCTGAATTCTGTATTGCTCGTTCGACTTCACCTCGTATGTACAGTGTGAACTTAGGCGACCCGGGTATCATCGGCAATGCAATCACTTGTAGAAGAGCGGGTACAGCAACAAATGCAAAAATGTAAGGCCATCTATCTACTGTGCCAAAAAATTGTGGAAGACCGAACACCTAAAAGTGTTTGAAGTTTAGTAAGTCATTTTGAGTTTTCTATATAACAACAAGCATACTTGGGAAACAAGAATGGAGAATGTTATGAACAGCTGATGAAATGATCCGAGTGTTCCGCGAAGATTTATTGGTGCTATCTCAGTAAGGTACATCGGTACCATGACGGCAAGACCTTTAAACGAATGCTTTTGACACAATTTAGTAAATTCAAAGCGAAAATCCTTTGATGGCCACTCTACATAATCAAAACGACGAGTCTAATTAATAGAAGCAGATGCATTCGCAAGAAAAAAGACATCCTCACCGGCATTAATTCCGATGAAAAATCGTCCAAACAACATCATTGGATAGACATCGATCGTTTTAGCCAGTCCCATAAGGGCGGCAAAAAACGCGATAATGTTCGTGTAGGACAGACCACCTCGTCTACCGACCTTATCTACCAGCATGCTCGATAATAATCCACCAACCACTGCACCAATTCCAAATATTGATACTACCATGCTCCTATGTAAAAATAGTACCGTTCATTACCACATATTCTCATACGTTCTTGAATTCTCTATGGTTTATTCGAAAAATATCCAATTACGTTATACGCAATTACTAGCACAGAGAAATATGATCTTCGAGCTAGGTTTAAGCTTATTGGTTAACCAAGCTGGGTTTGGAAGAAATCTGGTTATTTTCAGGGCATCTTATTCAAAATGAAATGTATTGAATGAAATGAACATAGAGATTTTTGTATGACCGGCAACAGAAATTGATGACGTTCAACTGGTACAATTTCCATTCGTTGCCGTCTCTCACGGTCGTCGTTCATAGCGGCGGTTGCTTGCGTGCGTAGCATTGACGATTACTACTATGCGAGAGGTGGATCTTTTCCAACTATCAAAACATCTGTTGAAGGAGTCCAGAAACACAACGGACCTTCTAGATGGTCGAAGAATGAATCGCCATACCTCTAGTCTTCTTCTCACCTATTCATATTCACCTGTTCTTATGATATGAGTGACTTATCTACGACTTTCATGCTAACCATATTCTAGAAGCTCTAACAAATGTCGCCTATAGTTTTAAGATAATCCCAAAGCGCTCCAGTAAGTGAAACGTACAATATAGTTGAGTTCTCGATCCATGTCTGTGATGCTTATCAACGCAACGGACGGACCGACTTGGATTAGTAACGCCGTCGGCTCCTTTTCTGAAAGGCTCAATTTTGACTCATGCTGTCCTCGTTCTACAAGATTCCTCGACTTAGTTCATCATTTTCGTTCCTCATCAAAAATACAAGTAGGATGTGATGTCCGTAGTCAAAGAGCATCTATTTCGATTTATTAAACTTCGTGCCGAAGATTCGTCATGAGGCGAGTTTTCTCCCACTTTATTCTTTACATTCCTGTATTTCCTCCGCGTATAGGTGCCTCCGCTAGCACTTTCTCAGATCATCACTGTCGACAGCCATTGGTGTTTGTAAATCGGACTGTGCATTGTCGCTACGCAACTACCTCTTCCAGGGCGGCAGCAATACATACTTAAGTGGAAACCGTTTCCACACACGAAACTGATCGGATCTCTAGATGGCTTTTGACGCACCATCTAAATATCTAAGCAAGATAACAAAGAATAACCCTAACTCCACAAAAACTTTTGCATGAATTTCAAAAACTGTTTTTATTGCTATAGATAACTTCTGGACATCACAGACCAGGTAAAATCGGCTGACGACTTATCTAACACAGTGTTGAACATTCGTTGATGAGAAGCAATAATCCACTCCGTGATTAACTAAAAACGTACTGAATATAGCAGCTGAAGAAATACGTGCTTCTCACAAGGGAAAGAAAAAAAGGAAGGAAAAAATAACGAAAAAAGAGGGTAAAAAAGAGCGAGTCGATAAGAAGAAAATAACGTATTTCATAACTGATGAGAGAAACTCAACCGCAGACGGTGCGTTCACGCAGCCACTATTGTAACCAAATTGAAACGACGCAAGGGAAGCGCATGCCACAGAGAACAAGAACGAACTTGTAATATGGCTCTAAAGTAAATATTTTGCTATTTTGAGTCTTTACTGACAATTGGCGGGTAGCGCAATGGTAGGGATAACGACCATTGCGAGAACAGTTCTGGTTCGACCCTGCTCTGGACTCATCTAAGTCTCCTACGCCTCTGGAGCTGGGAAATTAGGACCAAATTTGTTAAGTACAAGCTGAACGCGGCAAAAGCTATCTTAGAACTCCACGGAGAATCGACTCTAAGAGCTTTCAACAACATTCACGGCGAAAAAGAAATCCTCAAGCAGCTGTCGAGCCCACACGTAGAAAGTTTGAAGATCTTCGTTGATAATGGATATGAGAAAGCGAGTCTCAAATCTCGGACTCAAGAAGCGCTGGTACCAGCTGAATAGGTGTGGAGACGGTTCGTATAAAGGAAAGTGAGACTTAAATACTTAAATATTCATATGAATCCATTCTACACACCTCCGTTCTAGAAGCTTTGCCTAACATACGTGACCGGTCGACAGCCTAAAACGAATCACTATCTTCTAAAGCAAATATCGTAAGACAGTGCCGAGAAGAAATAAACAAATAACACTTTCCATCCGTCCGTGAAGCCCAGCTTTTCTTCTCTGTTCATTACTAAAATTAACTCATAAAGTTTTTCATCAATAAGCAGACACGAGGTTGTTAATATAGAATTTATTAGAACACAATTGCTGACGTTTCGGCGGTTTCGCCTTCTTCAGAGCCTGGAAAGGTCAAATTGAGATGCGATCTACTCAGCCAAACACTTTCATAACCCTAGCAGATAAAACTTGATAAATCGATTTGTATTCGCATAAGAAACAGCTTCATTCAAACACCTACCGTTTATTTGTTGTAAGTATTTAAGTTAGTTGGTGGATAGCCGCCGCACAGAGTAATACATGGTCGATAACTGGGTCCATGTCAGATCATTGGATCAGCCTGAGGTATGGCGCTAGGTCACGCGTGATGACAAGACACTCCTCCTTGCGGTTCATTTTTGAATTTTTGGCATTGATCCAAAACGCTTCAAGAGTTTTTCGCGCTGATGTTTTCGATTCCTGCGTAAGGATAGTGACTCCTACCTCAAAATCTTCTCCGTTGTGTTCTTGCATCCTATGCGCGCCTAGTGGAGTATTGTGTTTTAGTTTAGATTTACCGACTAGGTGTTCTTTTATGCGGACGCAGAGCGGTCTACCCGTTTCGCCAACATATTCGTGCCCGCACGCTTTACAAGAGATCAGATAGACTGTACCCGAACTCATGCAATCACCGTCTCTACCATTTGGGCAAATTATGCAGTTTTTTGTTGTACATAGACCTTGTTGTACATAGATCTCAATTTGACCTTTCC